>JAPYZR010002833.1:0-16597 GCA_030522945.1 Trichopria nigra
CTCTGCGAACAGGAGATGGCACTGCCCCGACTCGCTACGGCGAGTGGGGAGCGCCCGTATGGCTTATGCTTTGGGCGCTATATAAATTTAATACAATGTGCCAGTGTTGCTACTCGGCGCAATGCGGAACGGGAGGGCGAAACTTTAGTATTACTCGTGAGGGAGGTAGTTATCGTAAACGACCGGTTCGGGGATGTGAGGTCCATTTTATACACAAAAAAAACAACAAAGGGTTGACTCTAATTATACGCGGAGGGAACGAAATCGAGAAATCGTAAGAAAAACGCGATATAAGAAATACGAAATGGGGCTGAAGGGCACGAAAGGGCTCACTACTCGAACTCAAAAGGGGTTGAATTTAAACGGAAAAGACTTGACTCTAAAGGGTTTGACTCGAGGAAAAAAATCTAAATCAGAGACACGAAAGGGCAGAATTCAGGGGTACTAAAAGGGTAAAATCGAAAGTACGCGAAACGGGGGACGGTCAAAATATCGCAAAAGGGCTGAATCGAAAATCGCAAAAGGGGGAAGGTCAAAATGCGAAAGGGGGTGAATTTAAAAATGGCAAAGGGAGAAAATCGAAAATCGAAAATAGGCGAAATCGGAAATCGCCAATGGGTAAAGTCGAAATCACTAAAAAGGTAGAGTCGCAATTCCCGAAAGAGGGAAAGTCGCGATTCACGAAGGAGGGAAAGTCGCAGTTCGCGAAAGAGGGAAGTCGCAATCTAACGCAAAAGGAAAACTAGAAATATTACGCAAAGAGCGCGATACGTTTGCGAATACGGGCGAAATCAAATCAAACAATGTAATTGCCGAATTTTATTGCAATTACGCAGTACTCGCTATTGTTCGCCCGACTCGGACAAACACGCTGCCACAAGCTTCTACTTACGGGGAACACAAGGGAATGCAAATTCCCAAAATATCTTAACTAATAGCGTCTAAGGGGGAAATCGAAAATCGCAAAGGGCGGAAATACTGTAAATATGCAAAATCGAAAAAAACGCGATGGTTCACGAACTCAAAAAATTGAAAAACACGAACGCGTGTTATTGCAAATTGCAATGGGGAAAGAAAATAGCGAAACGCGTAAGTATTCGAAAAATTATTTCGAAACGAATACGCTAAAAATAAAAGAAAATATTCGGAAACTTATTCCGACGACAATGGGCAATCACTCTGCCACACTGTCTTGTTGACCGAAAACGCCAAGAATAGCAAATTCTCAAAGCTGATTTTCCTGAAATATTTTACTTAATTTCCTCTAAGGGGAACATCGAAAAATGTTCCAGATATTGCAATCAAGGTGTTTGTTATCCGCGCACACGGAACGAAAAATATTATTTATTATTTCGCGTAATCCAACACTGGTACCTAAAAAACAACATACACAAGAAAAAAGACTATAGCATATATGAAATAGTATATATTTACAAAAGAATCAATATTCCAAAATCAAAATATGAAATAATATTATTGCATATGTTTTCGTAACACACCGCAAACAATAGAAGTCCAAATACCGGGCGTAAACACAAGCCGAGCCACGACTTCTAAGAATCACGCTCCGGCCGATGTAAACAAGCCATACGTCGTTTCACTGAATTTGCGGTGTGTTAAATTTGGCAAAAACAACTTTGTTTTTCACCAAGGTTAACACAATAACAATTTTATTGCAGATATCAAAATAAATGTACCGAAATCGTAAACCGGCTAATTATAATAAATATATTATAAATCGGGGGATATAGGGGACACGGTTTTCGCGAAATAGTCCTGCAAAATAATTCTGCAAAAGGAAAAATGGAGCAAAATAGAGCAAAATGGGGCAAATGGGAATTTTCTCAAAAATGGGAAGAATTAGGAAAAGGAAAGTAGAGAAGGAAGAAAGTTGAAAAAAAACTATAACCCGCTCCGGCGGTTGATTGAATTTCTTCCCACCAGGGATGCCAATTTTGAGATCACGCTATTCTCCCGTTTCTAGGCGGGAGGTTAAGTCTAAATATAACAGGGTAAATCAAAATAAGTTTTAACTCGACTAAAAAAGATCCACAATATATGTCTCGAAAAATACTTGGTAGGGTCACGTGGGTTGCAAATTTACAATCAAAGAAATCCGCTCCAAGAGGACAAACTCTTGCGAAATGACCGAAAGGGCCAAAAGAAAGAATACGCAACGCAATCGATGACTAAACGGGGGGACGCGAGGGAGGAAAAGAAAATGCACCTTACAAAAATGTCCGGAGTACTCCGCTCGTAATTTGCTTCGCAAATCGCTGGTGACGCCACACACGGCCGCAGCGATGTTGTCAGCACCTCGTGGGGGAAGATGGGTCGTGGATGCCTCTAGATGACGGTTCCAATTTTTCACCCCGCACTCTGTCACAACAAATGCCGACTCCAACACCGAAGAAAAAGAAGCGTCTCGCGGGTGCCTCTATAAGACGGTTTCACCCGTTTTTCCACGACTGATCCGATGCGGAAACGAAAAAGATTTTCCACTAGGTACAGCTTCGCGATCTCGATCCAGTCCGAGCCGTAGTCGAGAGGAGAGTGACGCTACGCTTGTCGCGTCCTTGCCATCCCCGCTCGGCAGTATGTTGGCGCGAGGGGGAAACGGTTGGCCAATCAGAGGCCTGGAGATCGCTGGGACCTCGCAACATAGGCCGGCTGGCGTATAGCTCGTGTAGCCCGGCTGAGGCACGGGTAAACTATACTGTAATGCTATAGTGTTAGCTCCGCAGGAGCGGCACGGTGCTTGGGGGCACCCGTGCAATAACCGGCAGGGTCGGATACGCAACATTTTCGTTGCAATATATATATGCAAATGCTGTTTCCTTGCACGTGTTTATACGTGCAGTTTTGAATATGTGATCCGAGTAATATATATTATTATTAGGTAGTAAGCCAGTATGTAGCGTCTCGTCAAATAAAGTATTTAATCCTATTTTTTTTCAAATATATAATTTGTTTTCTTTACTCTTCAACGGTTTATAAGCTTTTTTTTCAACGAGAAATAACAGTATTGGAGAGAAGGCGAGTGGAAATATCATTGCACCGTTACAAATGTACTCGTCACGTCCTGGTCTAAGACGGACAATTACATTATAAAGAAACGAAAAATAGGCCAATACTCAAGCTCGTACCCAATTATGATCGAGCTTTAGAACGTATATTATCTGATCCATTCAATCACGTAGATCTTTACGAAAATGATTCTATTTATTTAAAAAAATGGATACTTCAAATAGCGTAAGGTGTAATTACAAAAAAATCATAAACATTTATTGATATTTTAATCATTTCCTTTTCCGACACCCTTTTGACCTTGAAATGTGTCCTTTTTTTAGGATCGAATACAATGTCCCGAGGTTCTTGCCTCCATTATGAAGACTCGGTGAACCGATTTCTTAACTGCGATCGTGAATTTGGAACATCTCCTCTCTCCAGAAGCATTCACACCCCCACTTGAAAACTGGGGATGGCTCGAAAACCTTTTACTAGATTCGCATATCCTTGTGTTGGGATTTTTTTTTTTTTTTTGTAGTGGTTCGAATTTCTGTTACATTCGGAATTTTTTTCTATTATCGCTGAGCATGATCGTGTTGCCGAGTTATATTAATTTTATCGGAAATAATATATAGGAGATTTTCTCTCTCGACGTTACTTTTAACTCGCGTTTATGCTAATTAAATGAATTTAAAAAATGTCTAATAGGTGTTTCTGATGTATTTTTTCCTTAGCTTTCCAATGATGGATGGTTTTCTCAAAATTTCGCATTTTCTCCTTAAAAAAAATATAAAACGTGTTATATCTCCATGCTGACCTTTTTTTAAACAGAAATCGATATATTCCTGAATGTGCTCAAGTTATTTTCTATGAGAAATACAACGCAAATGGTAGACGTAACACCGCGCCGCGTAGTAAATGGATTGTAATAACCATAAGACTCTTTATGGTTTCTAATTTTAGCACGTAAGACTCTTTATGGTTTCTAATTCTTACAAACTTTTACTCTTATAAAACTTTTACTTCTTATAAAATTCTTACAACTTTACAAAATTCCTTTAAACCGTGTCCAACTTTGATTTTATATCTTACTTCGTCTTGATTATTTATTTAATTGCTTGTTCAGTTTATTTTAGCTATAATGATGAATGTATGGTGGGAAAAGTATTTTTTTTGGCGTATCAAATGATCGACGCGCGATGTTTATACGGAGCATCTGCTACGGCTAAACGTTCCTAGTTGAACACTAATGGTATTGAAGCAAACAAATCTGACCTACGTCTATATGTTTGAGCATTGTCTTATATTCAAGGACATTTACTTAGACGACATGGTTCTCAGGAGGACTTTTGGCTCTTATGAGGATGGTCCCCATAAATTTAGCATGGAAAATGATAGAGAAAAAAAACATGCACATTTGTCATTACGGATGTACGCAAATTAATAAACAGGCGTGTACCAAAAACCATGATTTCATCGCTCCCGCTGTAATGAGTGCAAGTAAATAGTTTGCTATCTAGCGAGCTAAGCGAACTACACGCGAAGCGCGCCAGGGGCCCAGGGGACGGAGCTATTTATTTTATAGTTTATTTGTGTATTTATTTAAATAATTAAATACGAATAATATAATTAATCGGGAATTTTTTTTTTTTTAAATGGCTCATCCGATTGACAAGAATAATGCGTATAAGAACACCATTTATACGAATGGATAGGGTATATAACTAGCCGGAAATTAATCAGAGGCGGATTTTAGGCCAAATATTATGACAGAAAATCCGGAAATATTACGAACGAGACGCGATACATTGCGATCAAATTTTTTGAATGAAAATGAGCGGACAAATACCGACATAAATAATAACGTGGTATCGGAAATTGAAAGTCCGGTAGAATCGCCACAACGTTTCACAGTTCGACCGAATATTGAATCGCGTTTTTCGCCGATCGTAACGTCTGCGAGTGCGATAATCGCCACGACGACGACAACACTCGCGACGTCAACAATAACAACCGCGCGTATGCAGCCAAGTACGGCAATTTCGAATAATTTCGACAATATTTCGGAATATAGATCGCCGGAACAAATAGAGCAGTGCCGAACAGAAATAATGCAGAAATTTTATTGGCACTACATAAAACGGAAGCGCGGATGGCGAATTTAGAAAAGGCTCTTGAAGCAAGTCGTCGGGAAAATTCTCAATTAAAGCAACAGAGCATGTTGACGGATCGGTTACGGTTAAATAAGAAACAACGCGAGAATATAAGGCGAACGGTTCTACAAGAGGACATAAATGTCAACGGTCGATCGAAATCGTCAAGTAGTAAGGTTGACTTCCGGGATGCATTTAATATAAATTATTTTGAAAATCCGCAAGTTATGACATTTCGATGCCTGATCGAACGGTTTTCGGGTCAAGTCGATATGACGACCCTAGGGGAAGGGGGAATGCCAATCGTTCTTCTTCCGTAATGATGGAATCGGCGATACCGCGAGTTCGTGATTTAGGCGAAATAGTGCGTCGCTGGAGAATTAAATTTTCGGGTGCCAAAGGACAAATCATCGAAGAATTCCTCGTCCGAATTGAAGAACCTCGCGCTTTAGCTAATATAAGCGAAACGGAAACACTTGATGAGCGATGTAGCGCTTCAGTGGTGTCGTCTGTCACAGCCAGGATGGCATAGTTGGCAAGATTTCTTCACGTCCATATGTCGTTGCTATGGAGGAGATCCTAACCTCCAGATCCTGCTATGGAGCAGATCCTCCGCTATTTCCTCATATGGCTTAAGATCTTGAAAGTGTATTGGCCCACATGGCTGACCTTTGGCGTCTTCTAATTCATAAATATTAGCGCCAGGTCGACCAATAATTATGAATGGTCCAATGTATTTAGGAGCCAGCTTGGCAGTAATTCCTTGAGTGGCAGAGCATAAAATCCGGTTTTTCTTCAGACTTTTTCGCCAATTTTATATTCGACATCGCGGTCTTTGGCATTATAATACTTCGCCTGTCGTTGACGTGCCTCTTGGCTATTCTCCGCGACTTGCTGATATAGCTCAGGTAACAGCTTTAGCCGATCGCTCCATCGCACTCTTGATGCTTTTAATTCATTTGTTTCTGCTGCGAGTTCTTCTTGTTACCGTTTCAATTTAGGCGGCTGTAATTGACGACCATAAACTAACATGGCTGGACTGAATCCAATTGATTCGTTAATATCCGTATTGAAGGCAAACATAGAATCGTTCAGCAGAACATCACTTGCGATGATTTTCCTCAGTGAAGGCCGTAATCATCGTTTTCACTGTGCGATCTCTAGCAGAAGCAATTAAGCTCTTCAAATGCTCAAAAGCTCGTTGCTGCTTTTCTGCCTATTGAAATCGGACATCTTTCCTCGTCAGCTTCGTTAATGGTTCAGCAATCCTTGCGAAGCCTTCCAGAAATTTCCTGTACCACGAAGCCATACCTAAAGATCGGCGTACTTGCTTCAAATTCGTGGGCTGCGGATAATTCAGCACTGGTGCAATTTTATCTGGATCCGGACGGAAACCAGTTTCATTAACCAATACTCCGAGGTACTTATTTGCTTCGCTTTGACAGAACGAACTCTTCTCTCGGTTGACAGTTAATCCTGCAGATTGAATTTTCTTAAGGACACCTATAAGCCTTCTCCCGGTACTATAAAAAATCTGTGAAAAACTAATGCTTACCAGAATCAACCAAATAAATACCGACAACAAACTGCTACCAGATCACCAATTCGGATTTAGATGCAAACACTCAACCATAGAATATCTAAACAATGTAGATACCGGCGCCCCGCGCTAGCGCCGCCAGCGGAAGCGTCCGCAATTCTCTCTTTTTTTCTCTCTGCTCTGAAGCAGGGAGATCAGTACGAATGCGAAAGCTCAAGACAACGGACGCAACTCACGATACGCGCTCGGTGCATCAAAAACCATTGTCCGGTTTCCGTGGATGCAAGCGATATAATCCGTGCGACATCAATCGTGGCACTCGGCATTGTAGTTCTGAAAATAAATCTCGTAAGTACGAAACACCAGTCCAAAAAGGTGCGTTCTTTGTACCTTCCTTCACTCCCGAATTTCCCGTAAATAATATACAGTCCACTTCGAAACGACATCGTGAACCGGCGCAACTCGCAAGAGGCTTCTTCGCTACAAAAAAAAGAGTCTACTTCGCCAACACTTATGATTTAATTTTTGTAAGAATTTTTAGTTGCAAAAATAATAAAACATTACGAAAATAACATTACATTAAAATAATTACATTTATTCGTGTGGAAAATATTCTAGTTATCTTGATTTCCATATACTTCCATATAATTATTTCTATTTTGTGTTGTGTAATTGTTGGCGCATTGTCGAAATGCACGTTTGTATAACCGAGTCGATCCGAACCAATGGGAGATTATTATGACTTCATCCAACGGGTCGCACTCCAAGTCGACGTATTCACGTCAATTCGACGAGAAGCGGATTTGCTCCAAAAAGCAAGTTTGTCACTTGAACAAGCACGCACTCGTTTCGCCTTGATTCAAACAAAGTGCGAGCAAACTACCAGTCGCCATGAGACAATGGTTGTCAACCGCTCGGATCCACAGTGTGCGACGGACAAATATTTTTCGGAAGACTTCATGGGAACTTCCGATGAGATTTATGTAGACACCTGCGCTGCTCTCTCCACCGTGATTAATCTTGCGATACCGTCGACGTTAACGCCGAATGCCGCTAGACAGCCACCTGCTGCATCTCCAGAGTACAATCATCGGAGAACGAAGGTACCGACGATCAACCTACTGCGATTTTCTGGGGATTTTTTTAATGGAGTAGAATTTCGCGATCATTTCCAAGCGCTCATCGTAAACGATCTCTTGTTTGACAATTTTCGGCGCTTGGTTTATTTAACGTCATGTCTCGACGCCGACGCGGCCTGCTTATTGAAAAATGTTGCAGTCACCGCCGATGTTGCCTGGAAGAAAATACACGTCGACTGCTCGTGATTCAATTAACAAAATTGTTCTCGCTGAAATCGGGTTCGCATGACGGATCTCCGCCTGAATTGCGCCAGCTACTCGACTCGGCACAAGAGTCCATCGATGCGCTTCAAAAGCTCGGTCGTCCGGTAACGTTTTATGACGTTGTAATTCATATCATCATACAGCGATTAGATCCCGTAACTCGCGAAGCGTGGTAATATTCCCTCGAGGGTGATGACTTCGCCGCGCTTGAATAACTAATGAAATTCTTAAAATTAATAGCACGCTCACTCGAGGCGTCAACCCCTAATGTCAAAACGACTCGTCAGGTCACGTCACAAAATCGAGCCAAGATGATTGCTGCTTCGCATGGATTGACTCATCATTTTTAAATGTACCCGATTTAGGAAAGCTTATGTCTCCCCGCTGGGATATTGTCCGTCAGCACGCCCTGTGCTCTAATTGTTTTTCGATCTTCCACAAAGTCGAAGAGTGCAATAGCGAACGTGGCTGTTTCAACTGCAAAAAACGGCATCACTCGCTTCTACACTCGTTCCCTCGTAAATCGTCTACTACCGCCCCAGCAGTAAGTAGCTCAACTAAAGAAACGCTGGATTTAGATGCGAGTCTTATTCAGTCTCATTTGAGCATTCCACAAGTGCCCGCGCACATTACACTAGCTGCTGCTTGGGTATTAGTCACCGCTGCTTTGAGACGAGTCGTAAAGCTACGACATTACTCAATCCAGGATCGACGGATACCTTTATACCGCGAACCGCGGTAAATGAATTACGCACCAATACGTACTCCACGTTAGCTCAACGACTAGTACCAAAGTCGCGATATCGACGGAGGCGCTCGTGCTCGACCAATTAACGTCATATGTTCCGAAGATCCGATATCCGCTGTCGCACTGGCCTCGTCTCGACGGTCTTGATCTTGCAGACAGGGATCCGACGGGCGACGCGATAATTCATGCGATGATTGGAGCCAATTTATACGTATATGCGCTTCGCAATGGAATTACATGTGGTCAACGGGATGTACCGGTGGTGTTGACGGTAAATCCTGTCTTGGCTGATGATGCGCCATTGGGACGGAGAGCGAACTTCCATCACGCGGATGTTCAAGAAAACGGTAACCAGCAAGTGTTTGAACGCTTTTCCTGTTGGCCTCGAACGTGTCGGGTCCTTGCCCGTTGTTTACGGCTTTCGAATCAGTGGAAAGCCACCGTTTCCTGTTAATCGCATGTCGAGGAACGCACCAGCGTCGCAAATCGAATTTTAGCAATTTCTCAGACAACCGCGTTTGCATGGGAAATTGCGATCTTAAAAGAAAATGCTGAAACCGAAGATGGATCGCGCTATCTTCAATGTAATCAAGTTCTTCCGAAAGGCAGTTCACTGCGTCGCCTGTATGAATTTATTGACGCTAACGGGTTATTACGGATAGAAGGACGCATCTCCCTCTCCGACATGCCGTATGCCGCGAAATTTCCGATAATTTTACCTTACGGCCATATCGCATTACTTCTCGCTCGTCACGCGCATGAACAATGCCTTCATGGTGTGATAACCCTTACGCTCAGCACCTTGCGAACGCACTATGGGTGCTGAAAGCGCGGAAAATTTTAAAATCGGTGGTCGCCGACTATCTACACTGTGCTTGACATCTTTCGAAGGTCCCCACGCAGAGAATGGGATCACTGCCACCGGCTCGTATAATTGAGTATGGCGTCGATTACGCCGTACCGGTTCGCCTGCGTCTTGCTAGCGGTCGGGGCTCAAAGTCACATTCCGCGTATATTGCGATATTTGTATATATGGCATCACGCGTCTTGCACCTAGAGGTTGTAAGCGACTACTTCTTAAACTCTTTTCTTGCCGCATTCCAGCATTTTTATTCATGTCGCGGAAAACCCAGTGTCATACACAGCCATTTAAGGGTGCCGACGTGGAACTGCGCGCCGCTTATCATGCCGCCATCCAATCAGAGGTTATTTGTGCACGTATAGTAGAGGATAAAGTGGAATGGAGATTCGTCACACCTGCCGCTCCTCACTTCGGTGATTTGTGGGAGGCTGGATTGCGCTCCATGAAGAGACATCTCAAGAGCTTGCTTGAGCCACATACGCCAACGTAAAAGGAGCTCGCTACGCTCTTGTGTCGGGTGGAACCGTACATGAACTCGCGCCCTCTCGCGCCTTTTTATGAGGTTTGTATTGAAAGTCTGCAAACCTTAACGCCTGAGCACTTTCTTGTCGGCGGTCCTCTGATTTCAGCACCCGCTCCGTTAACGGCCGATTTTTCAATCTGCCGCTCATCGCATTGGAAATTGTATCGCCAGCTGCTGGACAATTTCTATAAGTTGTGGGTCTCGCGATTAACTTCGTGCCAACACCGATCGAAATGGTTCAGCGCTAATAATCAAATCGCCGTCGACCAGATCGTTATATTGCGCAACGATAATCTGCCGCCGGCCAAATGGGATTTGGCGCGTGTCATCGAATGCCACCCCGGTCCTGATCGATTGGTACGCGTCGTGAAAATACGGACCGCCATGTCAGTTTACACTCACCCGATTACCGGACAGAGAATTTTGTGGTCGTCTCTAGCACGCAATTATATCCAATTATGGAAAAACATTGTTTATTCGAACTCCATAAGTTTCTGCTTTGTTGTTTGTCTGGTTGATCAGACTTATTTCTAATACCAGATTTTTTCTCACCCAGAACAGTATACCTTCTCCTTTGTCCTGTTGACGATCTCTACGAAAGGTACTGAATCCATGTATTTGAAATTTTGGGTTGTATCCGTCTGCATTTGATATCCAGGATTCGACGCCCATAAAGATGTCAACGTTGTGGAGTATCTTCTTTACGCCTATTGACACTTCGAGCGTTCCAAAAAAGTATTTGAAGTTCTCTGTTGTATGTTTGCATTTTTTATCTCTTTTTTTATGGATTCTAAGATTTTATATATTTATATCCGAGTGCGATTATTCAGTTTCCGTCTCCGTTTCTGAGTTGTTGTCCATTTCAAGACCATTTTGCTGTATACCCAGTTTTTTCTTGAATTTGGTGAGTTCGGCTTTGATGTGCCTGCTGCTTAGGAGGGGATACACTTTCTCGATCGTTGCTATTAGTCGGTGACATAGTTGTTGGTGTAATCAATTACGTCGTATATTTTTGCATTGTTATAGCTTTTGCAAATAATATCTATAAATTGCGAAAAACTGTGCGAAGGTTTGTTTGCTGGGTCTTCGAATATTGTTAATGCTGGACGGAGAGCTTCTTCCACATTTTGCCGCATCTCACTGATTTCCAGTTCATCTACTGTATCAACTTTCAGTTTCTTGTTTTTGAGGCTTTATTTTTTGTTCCTAAAAGTTTTTCCTATTGTTATTCTCGTTGAGTTCGACCTTCATGGTTAAGACTGGTTCCATTTCCTGGCTCAGAGGGAACTCTCGTGAGATTCCAGTAGAGATAGTAGCAGATGATTTTGAGAGCGAATGTGGTCGCTTGAATGGTGTGGTTTTTCCCAATTGCACTTGTTCAAATTGTGATGCCAGGGAATTTTCCAGGGACTCGTTATTTTCAGAATTATTTATGTTTGGGCATAGTTTTGCAATGTGTCCTGGCTGTGTGCAAACAAAGCAAGCCGTAGTATCTGTCGATAGATAATACGTGGTTTCCTCGAACGTAATTTGTAATTTGTAAACTTTCGAGGATATGATGTTCGTCTTCTTCTTTTATTTAGAACTGGCGTCTGAAAGACAAAATATATGTCCTCCCTAGTCTATTCAGACAGGCACGAATGTGTGTAATTTGCAACAATACATTTATTCCTTCTTTTGTTAAGTCTTCAATTATAACTTCGTTTGAGATTACCGGGCAAACATTTGAAATCAGTACTCTCTTATTATAATTTTATAGTTAGAGCGTATTAATTTATATTAATCACTTTATTTTTTAGCTCTTCTACTAGTTTTTTACTGTTGAGATAAACACAAATTCTACCCCCTGAAATTTTAGATATATATCGAATATTGTTTGTATTTGTAACTGTTTCCAGACCATCTCTGTAGTTGTCGATTGTAAGTCCTTCCACGGAATCCATTATCACTGCTTCTTGTTTCTTTGGTAAACTACTGTTCATTATCGCTCTGGCGTAGGACATCTTCGGTGGCGATTGATTTACGGTGGGGTGGTTTGATGTGATCTCTAGATTTAAATGACCTCGGTAGTCAAAAGTCATTCCGAGGTTGTTATTTTTGCCAATGCAGTTAGACTGTACTAGATAGACTGCTAACACTACGTTTTGTAGTTTTTATGCAGTATTTTTCCTTTACAAGTAGCATTACACTGTACGATACACCAACAATATACTTCTAGGAAATTAAGATTACACACTTGCGGCGCGAAAAATAAACACGTTTGCTCACTGCTACCGGCTCTAAATATATAAATATCTATAATAAAACAAAAAAAATAAAAAAAAATGGCTGACCGAAATCCCGCGGAAGCGTTAAACCCAACTATGGCGTTAATGAATAGTATGGCAGAGAGCTTTGCTCTCCAAAACAGCATCTCTGCTATACCATATTTTGATGGTAAAAACATATCATTTAAAGATTTTATACAGGATGTTATGAATGGATCGATTTTTGTCCCTGCAGAAAGTGAGGCTTCCTGTGTTAAAGCGTGTTTAGGGATATTACAGGGAGCTGCTCGAACTAGCACGTACGGAAAAGTTATTAATACCATCGATGACCTAATAGAACATTTAAAAAATAATTCGCGTCCGGTAAAACTTATTCGCATTACCTATATGAGCTGGAAAACGCTCGTATGTGCAGATCTGACACGGTTTGCGATTTTAGAGATATAATTAACATTTTGGTGAAAGGAGCTAGGTTGACGTTAAGTACAGAGGTTCCCGTTAAAAACGAGAAGCTTGTAAATAGAATGAAATTATGTATAAACCCCTTCAAATTACCGCTCTCAATATATTCATGAGAGGTTTACCTGAATATATCGTTAGATTCGTAGATACTAAAGATCCAAAAACGCTGGATGAAGCATGGGAGGTTGCGTTAAAAATTGAGTCCAAGATCGAACAAGGAATTATACCTGATTCTAGAACATCCAGAATGCTTTACACGCAACAAGCGGAAGTTAACATAATGAAATTATCGGCATTAGATCAAGGTATCGATGTCTGGCTAGATAATTCGATAAGTATCTTTGGAATTACTCCCGAAGCCACTAGAACATACGGTACTGTGAAAATAATAATTTTTGAAGTGGTCCCATTATCATGTGCTCGCATTTCCTATAGAATGTGACGGGATATTAGGTAAAGAGTTCCTTCGACAGGAGGAAGCTGAAATTTCATTTTACCACCAGACAATGTTAGTCAAAAGCCGACCGATTAAACCCAGTAAGATTTATAGATTCATATTCTCAAAATTAATTGGCTCCCGGATCTTCTAAAAAGGTGGATTTATGTCTTAAAGCTCGTATGTGGCGAATAAAGACTTTTCATGGAGTTTTCATTGGAGAGGCTCCTGTTTCTAGGGAGGATGATTATTGCCTAGTATTGGCAATAAACATCCTCGATCAAGATGTTAAAATCGGTATAGAGCCTCAAGAATTGATCCCTTTTGAATAACATTATTTCGTTTAGGAAAGAAAATTGAATCATAGCTCATCTTTCGAGGAAGAAGTACATATCGAAGATCGAATATCGGAAATTTTAAAATTATTAAAATTGGATCATTTAAATACGGAAGAAAAACAACATGTAATTTCTTTGATTCGCGAATTCCCCAATCAATTCTACTTAACTGGCGATCCGTTACCTTGCACTCGTGTTATATCTCACGCGACATACCGACTATTAATGATATATCTATTACGACCAAACAATATCGGTTACCGCCCGTACATCGTGATGAAATACAATATCAAATAAAGAGAAAACTGCAAAATAAAATTATTAAACCGTCCACTTCCCCGTACAATCCACCCCTTTGGATTGTACCGAAGAAGCTGGATTCTCATGGTAAACCGCGATGGCGTATGGTAATTGATTTCCGTAAATTGAATGAGAAGACGATTGGTGATGGGTTCTCAATACCTCATTCTTCAGATATTATCGATTATCTTGGGCAAACCCAGTACTTCACTGTATTGGACTTGGCCAACGGATTCCAACAAATATCTTTAAATTAGGCAGATAGGGCGAAAACAGCTGTTTCGCTTCTACTGAACAATATGAGTTCGTGCGATTACCAGATGGATTGAAAAACGCCCATACCACCTTCCAACGTCTTATGAATCAGGTATTAATGGGACTGCAATGAACGGAAATGTTTGTGTATCTCACCGATATAATTGTCTTTTATAAAAATCTAAAGAAACATGGTATTAATATGCGTCGATTGTTTCACCGCTTGTCTGAAGCGAATCTCGGTTTACAACCCGTCAATTTTTGCGCACAGAAGCTATGTATTTAGGCAATATAATAGGTGAGGAGGGTATAAAACCAGACCCGAGTAAAATTAAAGCAGTAAAAAATATCCGTGTTCTAAATCTGCAAGAGACGTGATAAGTTTCTTAGGATTAGTAGGATATTATCGAAGATATATTAAAGATTTTTGTTCAAGAGCTAAAGCTCTATCAAAATTAACATGTAAAAGTTATACTTTTAAATGTACAGATGGGCAGAGCGCAAGTTTTGAAGATTTAAAGAATGCGTTATGTCATGAGATTTCCGATGAAAATTCCATATCTTCTGAATCCGCAATCCCTATTATAAGACCACTGTCATTCCCCGTGGGATTACCTGATCCCACCTCGTCTGAATCGGGAGAAGAAGCTAGTGATTTGGATGATTTCCATCGCAAGGAGAATGTTTCGAAAATAGGGAAATCTGATCAGCCATTGAGTCCAGCCGACATTTCAGTAGTTTTAAGCGCGAACGAATCAAGCGATTTGGATTTTGAGTCCAACAATGAAATTCGTTACGGTGCCCGAGGACCCGAAAATTCTAAACTAATGGAATTAACGCAAGAAAATTTTGATCGTGATTCAACTTTGAAAAGTTTTGATGAAACCCTTTTATGGTATGGTTACATGGCGATAACTGACTTCGTTTTTCCAAGGAAATTCTCTGGGGGAGAAATTGTTGATGAGAGTCTTCGAGAAATTCTTAAAGAGATAGATCCCTACAGTGATAAGCATGGAGACAAAAGCTTGAAGGTGGAATTCAGTATATGACCCGGAGTGCCGCACATTTTAGTGGCGAATAAAGTACTGATTCGAATGAGAGCGAAAATATAGAAAATTGTATGTATACGAAGGGAGTCATTAAACCAACAGCGCAATCAACTCCTTATACTATACAAGGGTAGAATCTTTTTAAACGATGCTCAATTTCAGTCCCAGCATTATCAGAAATAAAAAACTTAACCGATCCAAATCATAACATCTACGTCTTCCGTATATAATCGATTATGATCTCCGCATAAGTATATCCAAATAAAGTATCATTTCGGGTCATTTTCATGTACATATGGTACATTTTGAGGACTTTTGTATAATTTGGGGACTGTCCCCAAAAAATAAATATATCTTTCGTATAGTTTGGGGACTGTGGTGTTACACGATGCTGGTGTTACACGATGCGGAAGTTTCAGGCAGGTTTGTGACGGTTAGGTTAGGTTAGTTCTTAAGCGGGGGGTCCGGGAGGGCAAGGCCCCCCCGATAGGCATGTTATATCCACCCTCCCATCCTACGCCCCCTTCGGGCTTGTTGCTTCGCAGGTTGCTTGGCAACGTTTTAAGGGACAGTCCCCATATTATACATTAGATATACTTATATATATAATATGTCACGGGGCAGTTTCCGGGACAGTCCGTTATAACGTTGCGTAGCAGCCTATATTGTTTATACATATGGTTAACGGTGCATTCAATGTCCTTTCTAGAGATATACTGGCAGGTTCCAGGTCCTATGGTCGTTTCCAGGTCGGACCTGGAAGATTTCTATGTCTAATGGCAGTTTCCAGGTCCGGAAAATGCGTTGTGACGGTTAGGTTAGGTTAGTTTTTAAGCGGGGCGTCCGGGGGGCAAGGCCCCCCCGATAGGCATGTTATGTCCACCCTCCCCCTCTCCGCCTCCTGCGGGGGCGAAAACAGTATAGGGGATTCCCCGTTGCTTCGCAACGTTTTATGGACTGGACCTGGAAACTGCCATTTGATATATATATATATATACAAGTATGTATAGGGGTCGTTTCCAGGCCACTCCATAAAACGTTGCGAAGCAACGGGGAACCCCCTATACTGATACCGCAGGGTCGGAGAGGGGGGAGGGTGGACATAACATGCCTAGCGGGGGGCTTTGCCCCCCCCCCCCCGGACTCCCCCGCTTAAAAACTAACCTAACCTAACCGTCACAACCTGCCTGGAACGCATTTTATAATGCGCATTGTGTAACATTCCGGACCTGGAAACTGCCATTAGACATAGAAATCTTCCAGGTCCGACCTGGAAACGACCATAGGACCTGGAACCTGCCAGTATATCTCT
>JAPYZR010002834.1:0-28031 GCA_030522945.1 Trichopria nigra
AAACTCTTAATTAACTTGATATTTTGTTACTAGTGCAAAAAATGCTGTTTTATATAATTTTTAATTTAGTCGAGTCAATTTATTCCATCGTCTTATAAACTTCCTACATTTCATAAAAAAAATATGTTTTTTAAATTAGACAGAGTTTATGTCATATGACACGACTAGAATTTTAATGTAATATAATGTATATTTATGTACATTTTAGAAAATAAATTTGTGAAGAGGGACATAAGAAAAACATATATTTATTAATTATTGAAAGGATCAAGCAATTATATATATATAATATTACATTATCTTATTGGATGGAATACAACGTGGATTTGCAACGCTATAAAGTAATACATGGCTTCTGATGATCTTTTCTACACTGTTTTAATTTCAATTTCAAACCTAGAATTCTTTTGGTTTTATTTGAAACTTATAACAACTAGATATTAATTTTCATTGTCACTATACTTTGTCACCAGATAGGTAATACTTGACACGTTGTCAATTGCATGCCCCTGACTGTTGGTAGCAGTAAAGGCACTGGTTGGAATTGCGAAATTCTCGAGCAGATGTGTACCGTGTTATAAGTGGTTTTAAAAAATGTTAAACGGGTATTTACTTGCTTATACGTATACGGTATAGAACTTTCAAGCTGGCAAGTGTTTACATTATCCGCAGTACGTGCGCCAAATTTCACTCTGATCGACGGCTGGCGGAATATTTAAAGGGTAGCTTATGCAACTTTAGGCCAAAGAACCTATTGAAATTTTGCTTTGATATGCAAAGGTATTTCCGTTACTTTAATTATTACGGTACTTTATTAATAATAACAAATGTTTTACATATTGAGGGGAATTTTGAAAGTTCATAAAGCGTTATAAAGAAAGTTGTGTTCTGTACAACTCGCGCATACCGAACTCGAAACGTAACCATAAACGTTAATATGTTGCATATAAAGTTTCAAAGTTAATTTAATTTAAAGTTATTCGCTTTGAAGAATTTAAGCGTAGATAACAGAACACCGAATGTAATGTTATTAAGTTGCTTCATTCCTAATGGATCATTCAGATTAAATTATAAAATCATATTTTACAAAAAAGTTTTGATAATGGTGCAACCGGTACAACCAAAGTACTGGCATAATTTTTATTCTAAAACAATTATTGCTATAATATATGTGTAAGTGGAATGATTAATAATGCAAGTAATTGTGAATTGGAAGAACAAATATAGAAAATTGACAATATAAGATACATATTACCTGTAAGATGTATCTGATGTATTATTTGTTTTAACAAAACCCCTTTTAAATAAGATAAAAGTTATCGTAAGGCTCGACTTTATTATACTTGAAAATAACGTTCATTCGAAGAAAAGTTTTCTTCGATATTATACCATTCCAGCTGTTATTTATTTTTATTTATTTATTTGTTTTTTTTTTATTTGTATAACAAAAGTAAGTTTTATTAGGAAAATGAAGTAAAATTCCAAAGTTACATCAAATTTAAAAAATAATGAATATAAGCCTGACTTTAAAAAAAGTCATACTACTTTCATAGCTATACGAAAGAGAATCACGATTGATTGATGATATAAAAATGAAGAGAGAAAAACGTGTTGGGCACGTTTATGGACGTTTAACTAGCATTTTACAATTTGAAAATGATTATTATATTGATATTGATGATGAAAAAATGGATTAGGTAAGAAGGAGTTGGTAAAGAGGATAAGAGACATTTACGTGGAAACGAAATGTAGGATAAGAGTAGACAGGATAGACTCGGATGAATTCTGGATGGAAAAGGGAGTAAGATAGGGGGCCTCTTAAGACCGACCCTGTTTAATATTTATATTGCAGATATAGAGGATGAATTGAGTGAGAGTCAGGAGGAAGTGGGTTTAAAGCGTATGATTAAAACTTTGAGAAAACATATAAAAGGAAAAAGTTCAGAAAATAACGTAAAGAAAATGAAGCTTACAAGTTTTAAATAGAAACAGAAGTAAAGAAAAGGGAGAGTAAAGAAAAATGACGGTGAACGAGAATAAAATTGTGGAAGAATGTTTATGGCATTTCGAGACGACGTATATGACTATTTAAATTAATATATATATATTATATACTTTGGTGAATAATTTATGATAAATATGCATTATTGTATACGAGATAAAATTCTGGTTGTATTGAAAATCGGGGTTTTCACAATACTCAGTATAGAAGGGGTAAATAACTTATAAGAGAAGGACGTTTGATATTAAATATAAATATACGAGTATAAAGGGCTAGAAGAACACAAATGACCTAGTTTATTTAATTAGGGATAAAGAAAATAGAGATAACAAGGAAATGAAAAACATTGATGAAACGAAAGAATAATGATGGGGTGAGGTTGCAGGGATGTTTTCAGAGAAAAGGTTCTTTGCAGCGACGTATCGTAGGCATGCGAACAAAAAAATAACAAAATTAATAAGCTAACAATGATATATACGTGATGGAGCTATAAGAATCAATATGTACTAAATCATCCAATTTAATACTTCTGCCCTACAGCCGTTGAAGGTTGTCGTATTCTTATCACTTAGTATATGTTGAATATCTATTATTATATACATTATTATATATTATAGTAATGTACGTAATTAGACATTAATTTGGGGTGATTGGGGATATGCTTAGTATTAGCGGTTGAAGTGATAAATATTATCTACGTTTCAATCTGACTGACTCTAACGAAACGATTGCAGGTAGCTCAAGGTGTATCAATAAGATCGATCTATCTACGGCTCTGATAGTCACCTATAATAGGATAAAGGCTCTGTACGTAACTATTGTGTGCAGTCTACATGCGATAATATGTAACAAGATAAAGGGCTTCTGAAATAGAATAATGTATGACGTAAATACATTTCCGCGATTTAAAGTCTGCATTTCATTTTTCAGAAGCGTTGAAAGTATAATTAACCTCGGTAAAACAAAAAATTTCTCGTGATACCAATTAATTTAGTCCAATCTCTCATTTGACCTTCATGCAGTATATCGTCTATTGATGGCAGATGGTATCATGTAAACCTGTACACACTAAAGGCAAAACTTGAGTCCCATACTGTATACGACTAAGCCATTATATAGTCTAATTAGTTGGAGTATATCTACGAAGACTGACTTCCTTCGGTTCGCAGTGCGCTAAAACTTTTACAGAAGTTCCATTAATACCAGTGCTGCATATCGTTGAAATTCATTACCTATTAATGTAAGATATAGGTCTTAATTGAACACTTTTGAATTACTTGTTTGTGCACGCGTATCAGGTTCCACATTTGTCAAGGACGACGGGAAATGCAGCTTGAGATTATCAGACAGCCAATTACGTCGTTTCCGATGACAACTTACCCTATGTTCTACTATTCAGAGCCAAGACCCTGTTGAAATTGTCATCTGTTTAACAACATTGATACATGGATATGTGGATATGGAACGATTCGCGGTTTGGTAAATGAGCGTACTTAGAAATGAGGTTCTCAAGTTCAATAGATTCACTGAGACACTGGTGAAACGTTCAATTATGCTATAAAATTATAATCCACTTAGTTAAATTTGCTTAAATCGAGTTTAGTATATCAGTTTATTTGATTTGATTTTATTGGAAACACATGTTCAGTATAATAATAAAACGACATACGTTTCTAATAAAGGTATATAAAAGTCAGTGGAAATTACATCAACCAAACACAGTTGGAATTACCTGGGACGAAGAGTTAATATTTCTCTTAGGTCTTGAATTAATTTTAATATCGCCCTCGTTCTTCTACCGTCTCGCTCCTGAATATATAATTACTATCTGCTCCTTTTGGTCTTTAGCCATCAGTTATTTCCTTCTAAAGAATTCATTTTAGTTACTCCTCGTGTATTTCATAATCCTCGTTGATCTTCCGGCACTAGAGAATTTTTTTCATTCTTTGACTATGTCCTATTTTTAATATAGTGCACTTTACTCTTCGGTGGTTTCCCTTTTTAAATTGCCTCTTATTTTGTCCCACTTCTCTGAAAACGCTTTTATATCTGCTTACTTTACAGCATGTTAATTTGATTTCGAGTGTATTTCAATTTTGTACTGGAAATAATTAAAACTATAGTTTTCTTTATCATATTACTTAAAAGTTCAAAATTAGTAGTTCATCATATTCCTGACGATGCGATCGCAACTTTTTGGTTTTGGGTTAAATTCATTTTTCAATGAACCATGCATGCTCATTCAGAAATGTAATAATATAATCGTTAAACTTTTGAAACTAAAAAAAATGTATTAAAAAAATTGTTCGTTGTTTAAATGCACAAATTGGAGTTTGAAAGTCACTTAATTGCTGGTGATACAATTTTCCTGTGCAAAGTTAAATGCAAAATGTTAAATTTTCAAGACCGTCGTATTTGTTGAATTTATCTGGAATTTACCTAATTATAAAAAAAATCTCTGCTATAAATTCAGGCTCGTGCAATTTCCACCTAAGAAATTTTATAGCATAGTCATTTTTTGGACCAAACACAAGGGAGGTGGCCTATTTTAATAAAATAAGTTGAGTTAAAATATAGTCATGGAGCTTGATAAAATCAGAAAAAAATATATAAATTTACGATTCACGTGATACGTATTTTTAGTTGAACTCTGTATTAGCAAAAGATGAAATTACTTTCCACTTCCTAATCAGCAAAGAAATTATAAAGAAGCGTTTTTAAAATATTTATTTTTTATTTGATAAACGTTATTAAAAACATTTTTAATACATTAAAAATAATGGATTTTATTAAAAATGGATTTATTTTAAAAAGTCTCTTTTTATTCATTATAAATACGTTTCTTTAAATGTTAAAACAAACAGTTTTTAAATATAATAAACATTTTTTGAATACCGTAAAATGTTTTTTTTAATGCTAGTAAGGAATAATGTTTTATAATAAATAAATAATAAAAAAATAATATTCAATGAATATTTAAATAACATTATTTATTATAAAAATATTTCAGAAAAACATTTTCTTTAAAAAATAAATTATAACTAGAAAAGCGCTTTTTTTAAAAATTGATTTACAATTTTATTTGTATTGAAAAAACCGCTTATTTTATGCTCCGAATTGAATTTGGTGTATATACATTGACTATATTCGACGATGGGTTCTTCTTAACAAATTTGTTTCTTAGGGCTCATATGCGATTTATTGGAGCATTAATGACATATTCTTTGTTCAGTAGTGGAATATAAACGGGATCGCATAAGGATATTATAAAGTGAAAAATATAATATAAATTATACTTATTTTTTTTTAAACTCCAAGAAAAATTTTTTTGTTAAAGTATAAATCCTACAATTTTATTGGTTATGTAATATAGAAATTATAAAGTTGTTTTTCATTCATATTCTCCAAAAAAAAATCGATATTAAAATAGTCAAAGCTAAAATTTATTTTTGATTTTGAATAGTAAAATAAAAATGATTACTTAAGATATTTTTAAAGACCTCTCGCTTTTCGTTGTATTCGATAATATATATTTTTATTGACAAGACCTATTTTTAAAAGTCGATCAACACAAACTGGTTACTCAGCAAAAACATTTAAATCGATAATATAATTTATTTATAATTTATTGGTCTTTTAATTAATATAAATTTTGTAAATTAAATATCAGTTCTTGATTAACTTTGTATCATTGACTTGTGTATAATTTATTACTGCTGTTGACCTTAAACACAGACTATATTTATAGTATATTGAAAATAATTGCTAATATAATATATTTATTATTAATGAAATAGGGCATCTGTACAAATTTGCAGATATTATAAAAATGAATATCTGATTATTTCTCTGTATGTCAGAGAATGAACAGAACTGCAATCAAGAGTAGAAAATATTTGATATTTTTCGTACATATAATCAACAAAAGTTATTAACGTTGCAATATTAACAATAAGCATTCTAAACTTCAATCGATATTTAATATACATTAATGATTGCGGTAAATGATAGTCTTTGAAGTAAATCTTAGTTTCTTTATCAGGAGAGGAGATTCACAGTTTACAATACTTTTTTCAGTATTTATTATTCAATTGTTATTTTATTTTTCAAACAATCTTATTTATGATTTGTTTAAAATTACTTCATTAAAAGAACACGCTGAAAATAATAAATACAATCCAGAACTTATAGTAATAGTCGTTACCTTTAAATAAATACAAGTTCAATTAGACATAAACCCTACCATGTTCAAGTATCATGTAAAACTCTGTAGAGCAGTATAGTAGAATTAGTTTAAAAGTTATACAAATTGTCGCTGGAGAAGTAGTCACGTATAATATAACAATACTGCGCAACTTTACTTAATGCGACTATATAGTATAAACTGATTTTCGAAGCTCCTACTGGACAGATCAGAAGCAGTATTATGTAATGTAAAATGAGATCGTTAGACTGAACCTTGCATTATATTCCACGAACATCCTCGTGATCAATACATTTACTGTATTTCACAACAACAATGAGTATTATGATACATTATTCCATTATATAAATTATGAAAATCATTTTTCACGAGTAATAAGTTATATACAAACTGTACATTAGAATGAAAACCTCTAAATTTTTGTTTTGTTTCTCTATACAGAAGACGGGGTTCGCTTCCATTGTATATTTATGTTTATATTCCTTCTTTGAACTTTTAGGATATTTTAGTCATTCTCCTGCTCGTGTGTCTTCCATCGCGTGCTTGCTTTTATGAATATTACTGGATTGCCCCAGTATTTCCACAACCTGAATAAAAATTTAAAAAACATGGAATTAATTTTATTTCCTGCCTTGAAGAGGAAAACATTTTTTTCTTATTTTTTATCTTTTATAATATGTAAAATGTGTATTTTCTTTGATCATCAGTCATTTTTATATATATTGTTAAACTTCATTAACTTTGCTCATTTTTAAGTTGCTTGCAATTATGAAATATTTTTATTTATTTGTTTACGTATATATAGCAATATACAATTGGTATTGCTGTAAAGACTCTTGTTTTTACAAGAATTCTTTTTTTAAACTATTGTCCTTCCATTTCTACACAGGTAAAATTATTGAATCAATAAAACATTACAACCAACATTTACAGTAAAATATATTTTTTTCATCTGAGTGCGCGAAGTTCGATTTCGCGCACTGATTTGAGTGCGCGAAAGGCCCCATTTGCGCACTCAAATCTTCAGTGCGCGAAATAAACTTTACATAATAAATAGCCGCGCCGGTGATGGGCGCGATGCTCGGCCGCATTCAAAACAATCAGAGGTTCCCGGAAAACGTAAACAATAGTTACAATAATAAACAGATTTATTAATGTATACACGTTGAAAAAAATAGTATACGATACACGTGCACTCAGGGGATTCCCTCATATACTATTAAGACTATTAATAAACAATTTATTACAATGAAAGTATCTTTGTTTAAATGAGTATTTTCGAGAAGCAGAATAATCATCCATTGATGCGATGATAAGATTTAATCGTGGCTACTTCATGAAAAGTTTAATTGGTTTGATGATTCCTTTTCTTCTTCCTTGACATATACAATTAGAAATCACATAATGAGATATGGCGATCACGAAAGTGATATCAACATTCATATAATACTAAATACCTATTGAATGAATGTGTAGTCGATGCATAAATTTTGCATAAATTTTTAAATCTAAATAAGCACATTGAACATATGAAAACCGCGTTCATTGTTGCAATATCTTATGAGGGCCTGGGTGAACTATGCGATTATTATACAAAATGACATGGTAAATGAAAAGTGACGGTTGATGGATATTACAAAAGATGGGAAAATGTCACAGGTGGAAGTGAAGGCAGTGGCAAATGAAGTACGACAGTGAAGGAGACTTGTAGACAAGGGACAGGGAGCGCCTAGAACGACCAAGAATTTGTAAAGGAATGTCACTGACAGAGATGGAAAAGGACCATCTAATACAGGAAACACTGAAGTTGGTTGAGTTTGCAGAAAAGTTGGCAAATAACAATTGTTTGGACCAGGAAACACGTTCATGTGCTGATCGTGAAAATGATATTGACTGATGCATTCTAGCATTCAGTCGCCTTCGTTAAATGGGCTTTTCAACTATCCGTACATTTTTCCATAATACCCCAATTCTTACACGAACCGCATTTATTGAGGCATTATTATTTCAATATCCGTCCGACATAAAATGCACGTTTATCGAATTATATACACGCATGACTAGACAAGCTTTTCAGTATATATATGAGAAATATCGTATCATTTTCTGTCCTTCGTTATTTAAGTATTATCAATTGATCGTCACTATATTAATAAATTCGTTTCTTTTTTTAATTTTGCTTTAACCATTTTTGTTTTTGAGTCATTTTTAAAATATTTCTGGACATAGTTTGGTATATTGGTTTCATTTTAATTGTATTTTGTTTTATGCGATTTTATGTTCTCTTTAAAGGTATAGGAAGATCAAAGGAATGACTTCTTATTTAATTGTTAACACCCAATCTTTTTTTACATTAATATAGTTAATTAATACAATAATAGCACATTAGTATAAGTAATAACGACTTTATATAAAAATAATTCAAGATAATCAGAAAAAGAATAATAATAATAATAATAATAATAATAACGCACGTAGCCTGTGGTGTTCTTTAGAAACACGTTGGTACCAAATTGTACTATTACAGTAAGAAAAACACATTTCTGTTCTAAACAGTTAACTCTCTGCAGTTTCACCCGAATTTATCTCGGGGTAAGCGAACCATGCTGATGTGATTAAGCCGAAGTCAGATTTTGGACGATTTTTGTTTACAAATTTCTAACCAAACTCTATTATATACTTTCTTGACCTGGGATAACTGAAGGGGGTTAAACATGCGCAATTATTGAATTTAATTTAATTTAATCAATTAACGTCCCAATTAGCAAATATCATAAACGATATTAGGAGACATTATTCCATATACAGAGTTCACTATAAATTATAAACGCGCTACTGTCAATTTTACCATAAAATGTAGCTTTCGGAAATTATGAAACAAAATTTTAAGCCTGTAAATTACGATTTTTCAAGTTTTAGTAAGTCATTACAGGCCAAGAGTTCTTAAATAGTCGACTTATCCCGAATCTTCGCGCAACATGTTCAACCAGTTTGCTACACGAAAGTAGTTTGGCTCTATTATTGAAGATTCGTTATCACATCCGGCGTTAATGGATTGAATTTCAAGCTCTAATTAAATAATCAAGCCCAAATTAATAAGAGTAATCCTAATGTCTTGGAAGAGATTACCTTAATTTATTTCAATAAGTTGAAATGTATCTCATGGTCTTTTACTGTACTGGATGGCATTAATCTTGTGTATATGTTTATAACATACGTAAATAAACAGAATTTTATTTTTTAATTTGAATTTAGATTTAATTCTGTAAAAATGACATTATTTTACATAATATTCTAAACAAGAATAAAATCTAATAAAAGATAACTAATATAGTATATAACTTGAATTATACCACTTCATTATGTCTGACCTATCTTATTTTAGTTGCATATTTATACTTAATTGAAACATTATATAACTGTACCTACAGTGAGTATATATATAACTGTAGGTAGGAATACGTGTTATTGTGTATTGTTATTGAATACTTTTATTTTTTAGTGATTTTTTATGAGCAAATTTACATATATTTATTATGATTTGTTTACATGATCCTAGGTCAGTTTTAATCGAGGACAGAAATCTCGAATACAGCGCAAAAGGTGTCTCGATCAAAATGTTCAGCACGCATAGAGACTGCTAAAGCATATATGTTAAGTCTGAATTTTCTAGTTTGTAGGATAGTTGGAAACACGAGTGTCACATCTGCCCCACGAGGTCGAATTACCCCACTCGCTCGGGCTAATTTATGATGGTGTTAGTTAAATTTTGGATTAGATATTTTGAATTTTGGAAATTCTACGATAATCGAGGTGAATTTTTTCAAAAATATTCAAAACAATGATTTTATAACGTAAAATCTTATTGTACCTTCTTCGGAGGCTGGGAACAGTATCATTATCAGTTTAAATTTGTTAAGAGCAAAAAGTAAATAGTAATATTATAAAACTGACATGAATTTATTAGGCTTGAACTTTTAAAATTTTATATTGTGCAATATTTATTAACATATTTTAATAGTTGATTCAATCAGAAATTATAGCAACGATAAAAATATGTAGTTTTAGTCAAATGCACCGAATTTATCATTTTCTTTCGTGATGAAAATGAAATGGAACTATATAGGATGAAGAGGACTCAAAAATGGAAATCAGAGAAATAATAATGAACAGCTACAGTGCAATAAATATATAAATACTTTACTCGTATAGTTATATACGTTGGATAAAAGAATATATATGTATACTTCGTCGTTAAAGAGTAATTTAGTAAATTTCCGATCAAATTCATAAATCTATATGTCCAATCTGACATCAATGTTGCTAATGGCTTCGTCCTTGGTCTTAAAACATATTGAGGGCAATGCCTAAATAACGTATCCGAATTGACAGCCCGAAGATTAATTTTGTTGACGGGTTTCACACCTATAATTAAATACATGCTTCAAACCGTATTTTCAACGTTTTTAAATATTAAAAATATTTAATCAATATTGTTATCTCGAGCTCCCCTATTATTATTTTTCTATATTAAAGTAAAAAACAGATTTAAAAAATTTTGAAATTTCAATACACATTGTAAAAAATTTACTAAAAATAATCTGTTGATAACTGAGTGTTTTACATTTTTTCTTCACTTTTCCAGATTTGAATTAGATATAAGAACTGTAATAATCGATAGCAGACGAATGACAAATTACAGTATAACTACTTTTTTTATTTAACCTTTTCGTATGAATTTAAAAACTCTAACCTTAAACGCAAAAATATAGTTTGGTACTCTTTAAAAGATGACAATCTCATTTCGTGTTTAGCGAAGGTCAATATTTTTTAACATATTATATCGCCGTTCAAATGGTGTTAATTTTAATTGAGATAAAATGGATTAATCAAACGAATTACAAAGTCGACAAGCGTGATAAGCCCCGAATCTAAATATTTTCGAAGAATCATATTAAATCGTTTTATCAGATCATCTCTAAAGGCGCCAGAATGGGGTCATGCATTTGGCACCAAGAACGCGTAATAAGTTAAGAGCGTATTCGCATTCCTGAAGATCATACCGGTGCCCTTTTTATGTTTTTTCCTACGAAATTCTATTATTTTAAGAAAGATTCTATAAAATTTTTAAAGCAGTAATTCTACCATTTAAAATCTATAATCTAAATTATTAATTTTCTAACAAATTTATTCACATGATGCTATCTTTAGAATTCAAAATGTAAATGTATAAATTTATCTCTGTGTCATTATTAATTAATTGTAGTTGTTTGAAGCAAGTAAGCAAATTACAAAAAAAAAAAAAAACTATATAAATATGAATATGGTCAGAAATTAGTACATTCACGTCGCATTTAATTAATTGGATGGTTTTTACCGTGAAATACCGTATTGTTCATATTTTGAATTTTTTGTTCAAATTATAAAAGCTCGTCGTAAATTACATACATCAACTTTGTTTAAAACTGTTTAAAACTTGCGTTTGTAGGCACCAACACTCCACTTTGATCACTTACTGTGTTTATATTTCAAATAAAATCAACTTTTTATTTCATGATTAGTATTGCCAAGCCACTTAAGAATATTTTTTTCTGCTGATAAAAAATCACCCATAATAGAACGGTTCTAATCTCTATTATAATACAATAAAATAAAGGGTGAAAAGTTTTATTTACTTATGCAAGTGATTTCCCCCATCTCTTATCTAAGACGAAATCGACTCAACAAAAAATTGAATTAATGAAAAAAAAATCTTTTAGACACAAAGGACAGGTGAATATAAATCGACGTTATCAATTGAAGGAAAGAAATGTTGGGTGTGGGTGGGGGGGGGGGGGGGGGAATAATGTGCTCTTAAAGAGAAATTCTAAATTTGAAAGGTACGCACTATTCATTTTCCATGAATTGATGAAACCTAAAATTTGTTTTAACAATTAGTATTAGACGTCCATGATGCATCCAATTTTTGTCCATTCATTATTGGACGTCTATTGTACGTACACTGGATGTCCAGATATGTACGAATAATGAACGTCCAAACTCGCACATTCATTGGACGATTAATGTGCGAATCTTGTTTACCATTTTAGAAAATCTTTTGAATATGGACATGAATCTATAACCGGATTACGTAATCAATGTTCCTTACTTTTCTTAACGAGTGTCAAAATTAATAAGGCTGTCCGGCTACAATGATACGTTTATCTTATATTTGTGTCCATCGTTTATCCCTTACACGTCAATTGTACGTCCGCAATGCATACAAAATAGACATCCGATGGACGTACCTATGCTATCTGGGTATGAGTGTTCGCATTCAGTTTTTAATATTTACCATTAGTTTAGCAGAAGTATTCAATACCAGTTTTTTCTTCAGTAGGATTCAAAACTCATAGTTATTTCAAAGATGTTTGATTGATGACGTTGAGGCATCATCGTCATTATCAGTATTATTGAAACCAACGTCCTTATAATATAATTGGTATTCGCCATCATTATTCATGCACAAAGATTAATTGAAACTTTTACCGAAAAGCGTTGAAGAAATGTCCGGAAAACTAACAGATCGATAGTTGATTCGTGGTGCTAGAAGGCGTTATATACGCAGTGAGTGATAAATGCGATGGGCGTTTCTGGAAAAGAGATCTACGCAACTTTTGCGTGCTTGATGCAAAATATACTACTGCCATTGCGACGCCGTTTTAAAGAGATGGAGATTAAAAGAGCGAACATTTTCTCCAGCATTTGTACGAAAAACACGATGCAAAATGGATCAGCGAATTTTCTCTCGCATGACGAAATTCCGCCGACGAGAATTGAGTAAAAGTTTTTCATCGCCCGGCGAAATTCCGTTCGATCTTTAGCATCGGGTTCGTTGGATTACATCGCTTTCGAACTTCCGTTACCGATCGCACATATTTATCCAGTAGGAGCGTTTGAATATTCATTCGTGTTGCATGGTCAGAAAATAATTTTTCCCCACTGGGGAAAATGCGATAAAGGGATCCGTTATCGGTGTCCCCCTTGGAACTTCATTTACCTACTCGATTACGCGATTCTCATCTGGCAGCGCTCCGTCCCCAAGCGGGGTGGGTGTGGGCCGTCCCGTAATCGAATTAAGACGCGGCGTGCGCTGGCGGAAGTCTATTTGCGATCGAATCGCGTGCAATGTCCCACGTCGCCTCCAGCGGCAAAGCAATATCCGCAAAAGTCGTGAATATTTGAGTGCCGAGGCTTTACGGAGCTGTTGAATATCGCGGGGTTCTCGGGGAATACCAAAAGATTGTTCATGAACATCAAACGCGATGCCCGGAGCACCGTGCTAGTTCGTGCTCGGTCTGGATGGCGAGGGGGCGACGGTGGCGCGCGGCGGTGGTTTTCCGATTTTGGCTAGCATGCTCGCTATACCTCGCTAGCTCGTCCGCTCGTTCGCGTTTCGAAATCGAATTGATGTATCGAGGGGCGGGCCGGGTGCGGGGGGGAAATATCGAGATCCAATACCCGATGGCGCAATCGCATGTCGCGAGGAATGACTTTGTCCTAATCGTGTGGTGGCGGCGAACGTGTATGCACTCTGCGCGTTTCCACTAAAACCCCTAAAACACTTGGCACACGCCCTTAAACCCGGGAAACGTATACTGCCTCTGATCCGGTGGGCAAAATGTATATATACGTACGTGCGCCCCCGTGTGGGTAGTATAGCTATGTGCACGTAACGGAGGCATCCGTATGTACGCGTTCCTATACGCTTTCGCTTATGTACGGGCCATTCCGAGGGAAATCGGCCAAAAGCTCGTACTTTTTTACGCCACCTTTTAAATCGCTGTTTCGTTTAATTTCCACTTGATATAAACACATCGAAAGTCTGGTAAGCTCATGAGCATCATTGATTTCTTAATTTTTAGAAACATATATATAGCGTATATACCTCTACGATTCCACCATGTGCCAAATATTTCCTTGTTCCCCAGTAAAATGTCCATTTTATGATGATAGTGCTGGGATCGTTCTAAAGCATGTAATGGATGTCACTAAAGATACGGTACACCAATAAGTTGCTGGGATAAAACCCTGTCTCAAAAAGTTACGAGGATTCCCTTAATTAATTAATTCTCTTACCTGAAATCAGCGCAATATTCGAAATAGACTATTGATTCCAGGTCCCTGCTATTGGCGACTATGATCCTTTGAAATATTTCATACTATATAGGTATTCTAATCACGCGTTGTATGGCTTTCATCCATGGTTTGCTTCACTATACGATGAAAATACTCGTTCTAGGATTCCGGAGTTTGCAGGACAGAACGCCCCATGGTATAATAAGAAGAGGTGCGCCAATCATATTTTTCCTGTCCCGAAATTCGGTGAGTGAGAAAGGAGAGCAAACCTTCAAAATGTAGAAAAAAGAGATGATGAAGTAGTTTGTTATTACGCAAGAATTCCAAGTAGATATACGATATTTGTGTCAGCCTCGCCTTCCGAACAGAAAAAATTCTATTGGTCGCGTACTGCGCATCTTCGTAATGGTATACCTATTGTCTTATTATATCATGGAACGCTCTACGTCGAGAGTGGGGATAATGAGTTTAGGACCCATTTCAGTTGAGGGTCTCAGTCAGGACGTACACTTCAAATGAAAATTGGACGCCTGATCGCCTAAAACTGACAATCCTCTTTTTTCCCTCTACCTGCCGCAGTTTATCTAGCGACAACCAGTACCGAAACAATCACCATCCATCACCTAAACGGTCCTCCTTCCCCGCCTAAACGGGGATGAGATACTGAGTGATAACGCAATCTCTGCCACTCGCGAGAAACGAATCGCAGTAACGACGTCCCAAGATGAATAATACAACGGGCCCTGAAAGTTTACTTTCCTTCTATTATTACCATACATTGGTTGCTCGGGATCAGTTGGATGTTTCTCATATGGCGATTGAATTTTTTAAATCTTTTATTCTAAAACTTTTACTACCACAATCGGTTTGAAAGCCAATTCATATCCTATACATAGAATACTCGCAGTTCAATCAAATCATGTCCAACGTTATTCACATAATCTTTTAGATTTCCTAACTATTATACGGACAATAACGAATTAATTAATTTCAAGGAGCGTCCATGTCCTTCATATTAAAGTTTCGCATATTTTTTACTGTAATTCCTCTTTTCTTTGCAGCATTTAATATCGACGTATATTCTTTATTAAAAATGAAATTTTTACCAGTAAACAATAAAATTTCTAAAGTTATAAGTACATTCCTTTACTATCTCATAAAATTGTAACGATAAATATGTTTCAGGCATCCATGAAACGAAACTGTTAAAAATTTGTTAAATATCCTCACGTGCGCGTATAATGCAGTTTTGTCGCGTTTGTATAGTGACCTCGAATAAATAGTGACAATTATATAACCGAGTGATAATGCTGAGCGTTTTAATGGAAATCGAAATTTGTCTGATTTCATTTTGTCCACCAACTTGATAAGTAATGAACGTTAATTATACAATTCAATAATCCCAATTACCATGTAATTGTCGTAATATTACTAATTAATCGATACTTTTCTTGGTCAATCACAATCGATATTGCACGGCAATTTTTCATCATGCTTCCAGTGTGCACCGAGTTAAAATTGAATATATACATATATATATTTGGAATTTCGGTCATTTGAAATTTTAGTCGCTTTGCATTTGATCGTATTATAGTACGGTTATATATTAGTTAAAACAGAAAAACGGAAATGAAGCGGAATATCAACTGAATACTGAATTATTCAGTTAATATTGCGCTTCATTTCCATCCGACTGCGTTAAACACGATAATTATATAAGCAAAATGATATTTATATGACCCATCATATAAATCTAATCGTGAATATAACTCGTATATTAAAATGCGATTGTATACGACGCAATATTTGTGTTACAGTTAATTAAACAGAATTCCTGGAAGAAACTTCACTTTTTATTAGACACTTTTTGTCAATATTCTTATTATTAATATTCTTATATAACCTCTAAAAAATAAGCTTTCAAACTAAACACTTTTTGGATAAAAATATAAGAATTTTACAATGAATTGTTATTTGTATAGCGCTATGCATAAATATTTCGAGAATGTGCTATTATGGTGTATATCGACGATATCGAAAGAAGTGAAGTTCTGATGTCTTTTGGACTTGTGTAAACAGCATTCATAATTCCAATACTTTGCCCTCAGATATGAAATTTACGAATGAACACGCATCAGATCATGTTGGGATTATTCCAATTTCTTTAAGAATTATTTATCATCAGTCTATGATCGAGCTTTTCTTATCAGACTGGTTTTAGAGCACTCAGTCTCTTTTAAATCTATTGAGAATTTTAATATCACCATGATTGAGCTAGAGATTTTTTATTTATTTAATAAGTCCTTCGATCTTGGCTTATTTTTATTTAAACTGAAGGAAACCGTTATAACTCCGATTTTCAAAGGCGGTAATAAATTTTGCGTCGAAAATTATGGATCGGTTGCTCTATTAGCTGAGAAATTAAGTACGATTTTATTAAATAACATCGTGGATAATCAATATGGCTTTTGTAAATATAAATCTACAACAATCTAACCAATCCATTGTTATTTTCCGATTTTGTATCTGAGTCTTTTACGGCGAATTGTCAAGTTGATACAATCTATCTAGATTTCTCAAAAGCGTTCGACAGCATGAGTCACGCTGTACTCTTGAGTAAGCTTAGCCTTCTCGGGTTTTCGGGCCTGTTCACGAGATCGTTGGGTTAAACATATCAAGTTCGAATTATGGTTGCCATGTCTGATCCTTTCGTGATTCCTTCTGGCGTACCTCGGGGTTTTTATCTTGGACCATGGTGCACTTCTTTTTAAATTTTTCCTAAATTATATTGGTGATGCCCGATTTTTATTTTATGTTGATGATTAAAACTTTACTCTAGAATTTTATCACCCCTAGATGTTTCGAAGCTTCAGAGAGATTCAATCGAAGAATAGTCGTTAAATGACGGGTTGAACTTGAATATCAACAAATGTAGATTAACCGTCGCACAGAAAGTTTGTATATTTATAAAAACTCCACAATGCTCCTTTACTGAGAGTTGAGAAATTCGTTGATCTGGGAGTAACGAAGACGGATAGCTTCACCTTTTTTTTATCACGTCTCATGTGTTCGCAATAAAGCCGCAAGAATGCTCGGATTTATACAGAGGGATAAGGAAGATAGAAATCCGTCCAATGTGGCATTTCTCATACGCTCTTTGGTTGTGCCGCACCTATTGTATGCCTCCCGTATCTGGTCACCTTATACGCAGGTTGACAAACACATGTTAGAAGGTGTCCAGAGATGAACTCTTAGATACTTGTCTTATAGATCCGGACAATTTATGTCTCCTCTCAATCACAACTATCATGATGTTTCCGTTAAATTCGATTTTTCGACCATTTGAGGTTTTCTAAATGTCCAGCATTTGCAGAGCTACTTCATTTTTATGTATTTTCTTAGATAAATTTTTTTGTAAATATTTATTCTTTTAAGGGATGTACATAACCTATGAAATAAATACCTTTACTACTTCACGAATATCTTGACGTGTTGGGCAGGTGTACCAATGATCAGTAGATATATGTACTGCACATGAAGATCACACTGGCTTAGGAGTGTGGTCAAAGAGATGACAATATGTTGCCTATCCTTAATCAACGTACTTTGTTTCTTTCTGTATTACAGATCAGGTTGCTTTTGCAGGATGTTGTCTCAGATTTTATGGAATTTTGATGTATTGTCATTTAACCATTCTTCATTCCATTTCTTAAGAACAGTTTGAAATATGGCATGTTTCAGTTCTTGCCTTCTAATCGGTATCAGGCTTGTATCATTTTTCGTTTCATGAGCCAATTTCGCTGCTGCATCGGTTTCCTCGTTACCCCTAATTCCGTGATGGGAAGGCATCCAGGTTAATACAACTTTTTCACTCGTTCTAATAATATTCTCTCTTATTATTTGGATTGCTTCATTGCTATCGCTAAAGTTGAATTGCAATACAATGCATCTAGTGTAGATTTCGAATCGGTGAAAATTACAACAGCGTCGATATTGGAAGTTTCCACGATGTTTAGAGCCTGGTCAATAGCTAAAGCCTTACTTGTCAGTATTGTGAACTCCTTGGGTACCTTGTAAATAATTTTGTTATTGTCGTATACTATGGCACATCTTGGAACTCCGTTGATAATGGAGCCGTCGATATAAATTTTTTTATGTTAGGCGTATTTTCTGTTTATCACATTGCGGAATAGGCTTCGATCTTACATATATATACATTACGCTTTTAAAATCATTAATTTTATTAACAGTACTCGAAAAACCTATCAGTACATATCACGCATCAGTGAAGATATAAATATGAAGTTCGTATCATCGAAGGTGGAAAATAGGCCGAAAACGCTAAAAATAAAGTGTAACTTCATAAATTTTATATTACGTTTCACCCGGTAAAGTTTTCGACGTTTTTGTAAAATGCCTGGAACTTCTACATCTAATAATAGATAGATTTACAAAGAATTTGCGCCCGTATGGAACAATGTGCCTTATTTATAAAGGTCCTACAAAATGTATAACTCGTTCTTCCAAAAATAAATAATTTTACTTCGTTTTTAGTTAATTGTACGTGGAGCATATTTTTAATCGTTAAAAATAAAAGTTAGTTATTTTCTGTGTGCAAAAAGGAGTAAATCGTACAAAGATGTACTGGTAAGAGAAGTAAGTAAAATATCAGTTTGAAGTTAGTAAGTGCTCGCGTAACCTTATTTAAAAAAGTACCATTTTTCAACGGCTAACTGTCAATTCGCTAACTTCGAATCATGTTTTTAAAAGCTCCTGTAGGCACATTGTGTGTCACTGAAAAGACATATAATATATCGCTAAAAATGTTACGATGCTTTTGTGCTTTTCAAGCATTATGTTTATATACTACATAATGCTTGTTGCATTTTTATTCAACGAATAAAATTTTCAACATATATCTGAATCCATACTACACATGCGGCATCACTTGTCATGGATAATTACGTTCGAATGAAATAATTAATTTAATTCGTAATCACAATGCAAGTTGCAATTTTTATGTTTTGATCCGCCATATTGGGTCCTTTAATTCGGAAAATCTAACATTAGATTGATAAAATCGAAGATGTGTAACAATTATTACCAGCCATTTGGGATCCGCCATTTTGATTTAGAAAAATCTGTATTGTATTTCTAATTAGCAACCTAATTTCACCAAAATACATATTTTTGCGGCAAAATTAAAGCATATTTAGAAATTTCTCTGTCTGTCATAAATAACAATTAATAACGGGGCGGGTTGTGCTGTGTGAGTATTGCATACTTTAACTTTTATTGATAAAAAAAAATTTTTTGATAGAAACTTAGCAGCTGGTATCTAAATTTAATGCTAAAAATCAGAATTTTTGAAATTAAAAATAAATTGGTTATTATTTTGAAACAATACTCTATATCTTATGTTTCATTCAAAATTGTATCGCTTTAACTGTAGATATAATTTTATCGCGCTATAGTTTTATTATATAAAATATCACATTTAATTCGTTCCGTATGAAATATATCAAATATAATAATATGAGATATTAACTTTAATCTAATTAAATCCGTGTTGTCCTATTTATAAATGATAGCTATATATTCATTTCAACCCATGATGCTGATATTAAATTGAAACTATCTATTCATAAATCTATATATTGAAGAATTTAATTCAAATTAGAAATTATGTCACGTATCTAATTGAAGTCTTGAATACAAATCGAGCCGAGAAAACTTAATATATATTTTTAATATATCGCTTTTATTTGCGATTGAAAATAATTACATTTTGCACATAACCTATGCAATAATATAGTGTATAGTATGTGGTATGATTTATGAAATCACCATAAAGGTGATGATTACTAAATATCAGGTATGCCATGTCGAATGACGTGAAACGATCTGGAGGAATAGATGTTCCTAGTAAACAAGAGTGATCATTTGCAACTGAAGTAATCGTTGGAGATGAAGTCCGTCGTGTTGAGATAGGACCAAAGATTATCCAGCCAAGCGAAGTGCTTTGAGCAATGTGAGTGCCGAAAATCCTTTTTAGACGTCCTCTTTGTGCGCATGATTTCGGCTCTTACGTGAATTTCCACAAGAGCGTACTATGATAAAAACGCAAGAATTATAGTGAAAAGTATAAGTAAGCAATACAAACATTTTAATGCATATCTAGAATATAACAGTCCCTAATGGATAAAACTTTGCGAGTACGTTTAAATAGTTTACAATGATTCCATAATTTTGTAATTGTTAAAAGCAAAATACCTTTGTAGATGTTATTTGCTTTTATTTATGACACATACTGTTCTGAATTTTTTGTATAGCATATAATAAAAGAAAAAGTTTGACATCACTAAAAAGACAAATTTCAGATATATTGTCAAACTATCGAAAAGCTAAAGGAAAAAATCATATCAGCCAGTGAGTGATATACCTTCGGATGGGCAAATAGAGCATCAAAGCTTTCCATTTTGCAAAACGAATGCATGCAGCAAATTGTCATGAACAGCGTCCAAACTACATCAAACTCTATTTTACTTATATATTGAATGAAATAAAAATATTATAATGATAAAAGTAAAAGATGATTTAGGGTACATGACTAACCTATGAATAGAGAATTTTTATTTCAAAATTACGGTTACAGGAAAAAGTTCTGAAAGGATGTATGGATATTTCTAGAAATTAACAATTATTTTCTATTTGTATTGGTGACCCTGAAAAATATTAAATAAATGTTGTCTAATTCGAAAATGACAAACTCTAAATGACAATTTAAAATGAAATTGAAGTTGCTTGAAACAGAAGCAGGAGAAGATGCATGAGGAAAACCTTATCATTCGAAATTATATAATTCGTAATAATTGAACGAAATTTTGGAATATAAAAAGATGAATAATCGATTTGAATGCTACCAAATTATTATATTCATGTTTATATTTATGATAGACCGGAGAGCAATTAGTACAACTTGTCGATTCTATTTCGATATTCCGAAAAAATAAATTTATGGATGATAATATTATACTAATAATATAATATAAAATGACATTATACATGTAAGTACTTATAAATTAATGCTCAGAACAATATTCTGATCAAAGTTAATTAAGAATTATGTAAAATGTACATTTTCAAGTAGAATCAATCTTTAGTTTTGTTTCCCTTGTTTTCTAAGATCATCTAATTATATTTCTCATAATTATATATATTATATATATTAATTAACAAGATTACAAATGCAACCACACGTTACACATTGTTTTATATTTTTCTACAATACATACAATTTGATTAATTACAAAAAAAAAATAAGTAACTTCAACACCATAATGTTAACTTTTAATTATATTCCTACGGATAGGCACTATTAATCAGTAGTACAATTATACACGTAAACTCTGAAACGAAAATCGCTGAACGTACGTGAATAAATGCATATACGTCCCTGAATTTCAGAAAATACAGGAACTATCATATTAAAGGTTATCGCTTATCATGCGCCGAATATTTAAGAATTTACATTCTACACCCTTGTTTCTAAGCCGGGCACGCCCTGTTCATGTGCGATATGGCCGGAGACTGATACGGATTTAATGTAGTTTAAAAGTTAAGTCGCCAAGAAAAGACGACGAAACGGGCCTAGATAATTAATTTGGTTTAAATTTCGAGAAGGTGTTCCGGGGGTTAGCGGAAATATTCAGAACTTCAGGTACGGGCAATTATTTACGATTATTATCTTGGAATTTGCCTCCTAAGCCCTCAAAAGATATATAATATCATGTGTAGCATCTCTAGTTAAACGTCAGATCACGTATTCCCTCGGGGTGACCGACATAGAAATACTATCCGTAAGGAGCACTTACCCTATATGTGTATAATCGAAAATTATAATAACTTGCTACGGAAATGTATTACGTAATTATGTTGCAAGTGCATTTTTTGTCAGCACTTGTCCTTCGTAAAACTAAATTTAATATTGAATATTATATATACGTTCCAAGATTTTAGAAATTATATGTTTAACTTATTGTTTGGAGGTAAGAGATTTGACAACATTTGTATTTGCACATTTAATAATAAATAATGTCAGCAATTATGCCTAAATTGCAATCCATTATTAATGTAGCTGTATAAGTAACCATATTCTATGATATAAATTATAACATCGGTAGGAATATCGGAGCAGTATGTGCCGTGTATCAATAAAGCAAAACCGAACTAGAGATATGCTGAATCTATCGTACTTCGAGATTAAAGCTTAACATTCATCCAAGAAAGTGGGAATACGGTAGTGCCTAACGTAAGTAAGTATAATAAAATAAGTACATATATTATTATAAAAATTATTGTTTGATAATTTATTGATTTTATAATTATAATCCTACTCATCCGTTTTGATCGTTAATGACAGTAAATAATGATGAAAAAAAAAAAAAAAAAAAAAAAAAAAAAACATTGACGTTTCAAGAGTATTTTTGTTATCAATATTTACAAACGACCATATTATTGTATATAATTTGATGAATCTAACTGAGGTGAAATTTATTGTTCTGGCTGCCAGCCCCTATTAATAGAGGAGTGGATCTCCTTGTATACCTTAAAATTATTGGAATATTATTTATTTACGATTTATTAATAAGTAAACATTTGTATTACAAATGTCATATGGAGTGTTTTTCGGAACCAAGTTCGTGTAAAAATGTTCGGTAAAGAAAAAAAATGTCTCCAGATTTTGTATGAACAAGTCAATTTTTATAATATTCTGAGTGAAGGTAACAATGAATGTCAGCATTCCAATTACCCAAAGCTATTACGTAAAGTAATGATTTAATTATTCATAATAATTGCTCAATATAATATAGCAATGAAAAACGTTTGCCGTGTATAGTAATTTCATAAACAAAAACGAAAGCCCTTTTCAACGTTATGAATTGCGTATATTTTTATTATTTCTTCCTCATTTTGGTATACTGCTTTCAAATTTAATAGAGCTTTTAAAATCTTTTTTAATATTCTTTTCTAACGTGAAATGGTTGTGAGTACGCTGAACAAAAGTGTAGACGTATATAGATGATTCAAGTGGAGTGTTAAGACACGCTTTTTACTTAAATAATAAATCTTAAAATAATGCATCAACTTTAAATCGCTGGCTTCCATTGAAATGAATTTATAAATGCAAATAAAAGCATGAAATAAATACACGAGAGTATGACTTTTGTTTACCACATTTATAAATATATTTTTAATAGATCAATATTTCTCTTTCATATATTCATAAAATACAGTATACAGTTTTCTATATTAATATAGTATGTCAATTTACTGTATGTATATATAGTTTCTAAATATTTAATAAAAATATAAGATCTGTAAATTATAATTGAATTTCATAATAAATGGCATTTAATTCCAATTAATTGTATTCAATGTGCGATTTGAACCAAAAAATATAAACTTCACGCAATACGTAATTAAAAATTTTTCAAATTCCTAGTTTAATTGCTCTGCTTAATTCAGAAATTGAACAATTTCATTACTGGCAATCTCGCTAAGGTATTAGCGTGAAATTATTTGCAATGAAAATATGCTGATTTAGTTTGATGCTATCAGTGAGAACCTTATATATAATTTCAAAAATTCATTACATTTATATGAAAGAAACTTCATGCTACAAAAGAGACAATCAAACATGACTTATTACATTATTTAGATCTAACGCATTATTTACTAATTCAATTGATAAATGAAATTAACGACTACTTAAAAAAAAAACAGGGGCTTTGATGTATTAATTAAAATAGCTTGAAATAATGGAATTGATTGAAATAAAGCATGTAAATCACCGACAAATTAAATATGGAGTGTAAATTAAAATAACGCTATTCGAAAAGGGTTATTGGTTTTGTAAAACTTCGAATCCAATGAAAAACATTTGTATCAAATTCACATTCATACTTCAGGCCAGTATCACGTTCCGTGTAATTGATTTGTGTATAATTTAACCATTCATATTCACCAACGTATATAACGATGCAATTTATTTTGGCGGTATTTGTAAAACATAAAAATTTGAAAATATTGGAAATCGTATAATTAAGTTAATTTGCTAACATTATCGTTATTATAATACAACTTTAATATTTAATATATGAACAAATATAAAAATATAAATATATTAGGATTAATATTTATTAGATATTAATAAACATCCAATCAAATACGTAATCATAATAATATGAAATTTGTAGTGAAAGTTGTGAAATGAAAGATCGCCGCAAGTACCACTTTCCACGGCGTAAAATGTCAGTTAAACAAAATGTTAAATGCAATAGAATGTTATTGTAAATTTCGGATCTATTTCTAATTATATTACTTCAAGAATAAGCGAAGAATAAATGAAGGAGTTTCATTCATCGTTGTATATTGAATGCGTATTGGACGGTGGATTTGGATAGAACAATTTAACCCTTGAAATGGATGCGGCAGTGAAAAAAAGAAGAAGCTTTTTATTGCGAATCTTTTACAAATGCGTCACTGAGCTGAAAGCTCGAGGTTGAAGGTAATTTAGATCCTTTCTTGAATTTACAGAACATTCAATTTAGACTTTTCTACCTCAAATACGGCTGTAATATGGAGGTACTTGATTATTTTAGGGAATGCATCAAAAAATTTATTAGAGATGATTTCAATTGCATTTTTTACGTTTTTGATGATTTTTAAAACATGATATATAGATTTCATTAGTCGCTTTATATTTATGATAGAGTGTGCATAAATAATATTACTTGCTTTTCTGATAATTAAAAAATTGTATCAAAAATTAAAAAAAAAAATGAATTATTCATTATCTTAAACATCAAGTATATTGCTCCTGATGCGTCTATATATCGACAAAAAGTACAGTTTGTATTGCGGGCGCAAAATGTGATTTTGCGTCCTAACAATACTGTAGAAATATATTCGTATACGACGAATTAGATAAAAGTGAATAATTTGACTCAAAATCAAAGTTAAAATAATAATTTTCGATACATAAGTGTGTATCTATTAGACGCGTGTGTCGAACAATATTTTTGGTAATTCCGTGCGTAAAGTTCGATTTTACGCACAATTTTTCACTTTACGTACTGCATTGCTTTACGCATCACTTTATGCATCAAAAACTGTGCGCACAGGCTTACAAAAAGTAATTTAATTTTACAGTGGTATAAACTTTCTTACGGTAAAGTACAGTAGTCCTTGTCCCATTTTATAATCTCGTCCAAACCCTAATAGAAAATAAGTCCAGTTTATGGACATTTTTTCTGCACTCCATTCCTTTGACATAGAAGCCAGCAAAATTGGGCGGAAAGTGGTGTCATTTTCTACTAGGGAATCTGTATTTTTCCCTGCTAAAATCTTTATATTCACTCCTTCTTTCTCCAAACTCCAAAATCCTTAAGTTACCAACTTGTCACCGATGCCCTATTGACATACGTGCTCATGTCAAACTTTTAAGTGGTAACTTTCGGTAAAAAGTGGGGGGTAACGAAGGGTATCGAATAGAATGCCGGATTTGAACGTTCGATTTATATAAATATTATTCAGGCCATTTACGGATCTATTAATAAATAATTTATTTGCGATGTGTGGAACTGTTGTAATTTAAATGGTTCATGGTAATAAATATATTTGTTCCTTTCACTCAACTGTTTACGTTATAAGAAAAACGATATATTTTATATTATAAATAATAGTTCTTAATGACAGTAAGTCAAGGACGATCAAATAAAGAATTGATAAAGCATCAAAGGGCGATAAAATGGAAAATCCACGTCGTTAAGCGTGTTAGTAACTAGATTGATAAGGTTGAGAATGTGCAGCGTCTATAATCGATACAATTCAATCGATGAGATTGATGTATAGCCATACCGTGATAACTTAAAGTGAATGTGCAATTGAGAAAATTGGTAATGGTCGGGTAATCAATAGAATCGAAAGTACCTGGAATTGTACTAAAATTACGATCGAACTATCCATCGCAGAATTTTAAATAAATTGAATCTGGATTAAAATCGAAAATCGAAGAAGTGGAAATTGATAGGACCAAGATTCAATGTTATCGAAACTGTTATACGTTTACGTGACACCAAAATCGACAGAGTGTGTGTATGTAGTTGACGCAATTAAAAAATTGTATAAATTAAGTTTCGATTGATAAAAATGCACGAAGTATTTTGAAAACTTTGCTGATTCCATTATTAATTATTGATCTTACGACATAGATTTTAATTTTAGAATAGTTAAAGTGTATTGAAGTGAATAATTTTCATCGATATTTATACTGATATAATATTCAATCGAATACTGATATACGTATAACAAACAAATTGTCAAAGAGAATATTTTAAACTTCATATCATTAATACGGAATTACAAAACTAAATAAACGTTGAGTAATAAAGGCATTAAATGTTTAATGATTGTACACCATTCAATCAATATATATAGTCTAAATGAATTTTTGAACGATTTGACGTATTTGTATACAGATCAGTATGTTTTTCATAATATTCGTGTTTTAAAATGATAATTTTATACTTTATCCTATATATACTCTTGATGCATAAAAATATATCGTCGAACGAAACTAATCGATCCATCATTTTGATATTCATGTGACAAAAATTGTATGGAAGGGACCGTGAAACCAATTCATCAGTCGAGATGTCAAATAAATATTTTATGCTTCCGAATCATACTTCTGCATTTTACCATGATTTCATATGCAGCGCGTGAAAGGAAAAATATTACTCTAGGTTTATACATATAGTAGAAACTTGATTTACGTAAACTTCTCGAATATATATATGTGTTATTATTGGTTATACTGAAAATATTATAGCAATTTTCCGAAAATCAAAATAAGAATAGATTATTTTGGAAAAATTCTTTTACTTCCTATCTGATGTATTCGCGAATATTTGGATTTGCAAATGAATCGAAAGCTCTAAACACGCAACAACAAAATTGTTCAAACATTGCTATCGTTCCGTTAAGAATAAAGTACTTTATATTTTTCTCACGCGCCCGGAGAGAATTTAATAGCGTACCATTAGCAGACATACCTGGCAGTTTCGCTTAATCAGTGCAGAAACTCATTCTCATCGCGCACAATGCCAGCACCGATATCTTGCAACGTTCGAGAAAACTTGCCGTTCGCGTCGAATCGCTATTCCTATTGGAATTCCGTATTAAAATCTGCCCTAAAAATGTAGGTAAAAATGCGGGAATTAAAATTAACGTTTAAAAATAAAAACAAAAATTAACATTCCCAAAGGAATAAACGTTTACTGTAGGAGCGGAAAACACAGATTTGTCACCGTCATTAAAATGCGGTAAAACATTTATCAGAATTATCTGATAGAACAAAAATGTTAAATATATAATGTAAAAAGTTATAAAATGTTAGAACAACTTTAGAAAATGACAAACAACTTTGAGTTGAAAAAGGACTTGGAAATAAATCGTATAAAAGTAAAAAAATTAATTAATCAACTTAAAACAGTGCATTAATACTATAAAACGTATAATCTTTTTTACTTAATAATTTCTTGAAATTGTAATGGGTTTGTGCTTACTGTGATGCTATAGTTAGTTTAATTATATTATAGTTATTTGTATATTTGTATTTTCGCGCGATCTGCGTTCAAATGA
>JAPYZR010002835.1:0-22125 GCA_030522945.1 Trichopria nigra
AAAAAAATTTTACCTATAAATTTTAACATTAAACACTACAATTTGCGAAGTGGCCGACTACTGTCGGGTGGCCGACTACTGTCTGGTTTACCCTATGTTTCTCTTGTCCTTCCGCAAGGTTTTGGACATTTTTTACCTTTCTTTGTTATACTTATATACGCGGGGTGTCCCACAACTGACGGATAATATCGCAAAGGACCCTAGTAGAAAATGACACCAGTTTCTGCCCATTTTTTATGGCATCTGTATTAAAAGTAACGGAGACCAGAAAAGATGGCCATAACGTGGTCTTATTTTCTACTAGGGAGTGATTCTTTTTGACACAATTTTGAGCGAAAAAGTCGGGTACCAAAATTTGATCCGATCTTTGTTGGATCAATGGGATATCAAATTGCTGATATGCAAATCAACATTATGCACTGGAATCTGCTTTGATCGCGAATGTTGAGAAAAAAAGAAGGGAAACTCTCCAATAAAAAGTTTTCCAAACAATGGAGGTGATGCCCCACACGCCTAACACGTGAAACAATTATAAACAATCTAAATATGCTAAGGCGTCGAAAAAGAAATAGTTATGTTTGTATAAGAATAGAAATAGTTCAATCGTCAAACGATAAAATGAACAAAAATTAACCATATTTAAATCCAGAAGAATCGATCGATTTTGTGTATAGGTATATACATTGTGTGGATATATGTAAATTGAAATGATTTAATCATACTGCCGAATAACGGGCGAATTGCAAATACATGAAAAAAGGTCCGTCTGTCAGCACAGCACCGAAAATAACTTGAACGTAATGAAATGAAATACTTGTTGCAGGTCAGACACAATTAGTCAATCTTGGGTCGTCTCAAACGTCGCTTGCATGGTAAACAGTTGCCGCTGGAAGTGGCCTATATATAAAACAATGGATTTTTGATAAAGAATTCTTAAAAAAAAAAAAAAAAAAGAATTATTGAATATTGTTAAATTCCGAAATAGCAAATAACCATTAGCTTTTGCCAATTCGTTGAAATTGCAGTAGATTATCCACGAGTTACCGTCACGTAGGTTGGCTCCGCACTTCGTCTAATGAAAGCGTTATATTTATATTCCGCGAGCCATCAAATGTTTGATTGTAAATTAGCGCGGATAGGGCAGTTTTATTTGGCCATTCGCTTCGATAAAAAATATTTACGAGAACTGGGCGTGGCCGTTCATTGTTATGAGCAGCGCGGGCAATTTGAGCATGTAGAATATTATTCCTTGTATAAAGATGTAATTTACGTCATGCGACGTACGTATAACCGAGCGACCCAATTACAAAGCATTCCTCGATGCTGCCGCGCGAGAAAGGCTGAACGTTTCATATATGGAAGCGGTGCGCATGTATTGGTAATGTAAACGTGCATGCCTATATACCTAGAAAGGTACACGTGTGCAAATGTATCTTTCTATAAAGGCGTTTCAAATAACCGATTAAGACGCGCGTCTTTCAATACATATATATATATATATATATATATGATGTACATGACCCTATTCGAGGGTCGTTGGAATACCTCTGATTTAATAATTAGTGATTTTCAGTCGAAGAAACCGTTTCTGTTCATCATTTACCTTTCGTTTCGAGAAAACATGTGATAAGAAAGGTTAAGCCGAACGGTTAATGGAACTGATATAGGAATTAACCAGGTGCATTTCATTGTATTCCAAAGTCTGTGACTTTTTTGTCAGCAACAATTCTGTGATATATATCGCTGTGACTTCCTATAGAATTTTGTTTTTTCTTTTCATCGCTAAAACTGACGGCTACAATAACGGTCTCATTCTTATATTAAGAAATTATTTCGAACTGTTGAAACGAGTCTGGATCGTATAACACATTTTTACGATCTACAAAACTACTTGGAGAACAGTAATGCTGGCGACGAGTGAGCTCCACATCGAATGTAACATAAATTTATGAATTACATTTGTAAGGCATGCAGAATGTGCCGTTTGAATTAAAATGACCATTTTTCATTTTGCACGTTGAAATTGTAAATTGCTCGTAAAATGTATATTCCATTGTTTCGTACACTGCATATTCCACTTTATTCGTTGCACGGTGCACAGCTCCATGTAAATCCATTGATCAAAACTCCGTTTTCGGATAATTTTTTCGTACATTACACGCGAAATTATGTTGTAGTGTTGACTCGCGTATGAAAATATATTTGTCGTATGTAAATATATTTACACAAGGAATTAGCTTCACAAAATCGCTCAAAACAAAATTGTGTTTCCAAACGCCATCAAAACATTCTAATAATTAAAAATGTTTACTTTCAACGTTATTGGGAGCATTTTGAGGGAACATGTAAATAACAATAACAAATTTTATTTTTACTTTACTATATCACGATTACAATTTACAATTGATCGTTAATACATTAGTACATTAGATTCGCGCACCGAGATGAATTTGTCGTCCAACGAGCGCAGTAAAAGTATAGTTGAAATTATACAGTAGAATATTAAACCGCTATATTTACGTTCATAAAATTAAATCGCGAGAATACATTTTAATTACCGTTGTAACGTTATATACAGTTATATGCTGCGGCTTAAAATATTGTAACAATTTGAATACCTGAAAACAACATGGGGCAATCTGTACTCTATATGTATACTTGACATTTTTCGCTCGAACTATTGGGGACTTTCTCAACAGCTTTGTAGGTTATCGTCACACTTTATAGATGGTTTATTTTCCGACCTTTGCAAATGCGAAGCAGTGGGTAATTAAATTATCCAAGGCACGGCGATAACCCAGAAATCGAGAAATTTGAAAGATTATGCAAGCTTGAATTTCACAACATGAGCGGCATTAAATTATACCGATAAAACCTTTCATCACAAAGAAACATAAGCACACATAAAATATATGTGAATTGAATTATTTTAACAACATAATAAATCAAACACGATTTAGAAGGAAAGAAATGGTGGCTTTGAAAAAAAATTGATAGATATAGGTGCGTTAATTAAGCGCATAATAATGTTAATATCCTGGATATATATATATATATATATATATATATTTTTTTTTCAGTTAAGATCCACATTACGCGGTGGAAACATCGAAATATATATACATAGTTTCCCGCAAGTGATGGATAATGCAAAAGTTGATTCTTTGTATAATGTAATATATATTTTAATCAGAATATATAGTCCCCTACTGTACCAATATTTGAACCGATTATTTTGGGCGAATTATTTTTAGTTGGCCGCAGTGGACAAAGAAAGTAAATATAAACGAGAGGCCATCAGGTGGATCAATAAAATTAATTAGTGACTATCAATGTGATAAAATTTTGCTATTAAATTAAAAACGCATTTGTTCATTTAACCTTTTCCCTTAAACGTGGGATGCCCGATGTATTCTATTTTTTCAAATTTGTTTAAATGGCAACAAAAAGTGGTTTGAATCAGGAGTTTATTATTTCATCAGACCAAATAAATACTTTTTTCGACACTTTATTTTACAAGTAAACAAAAATTAGTGAGATTAAAATGTATGAAGTTAATCGATTAAAAAAAAAAAAAAAAAAAAACTATTTGAAGTTATTCTTTGGTTAGATTAAGTACATATTTTCATTAGACATAATATTGATTATTTTTAGGAATTAATTTTTTGTCAATTTCTGCCATGACAAAATCATCATTCAAAAGTATTTGAATCGGATTGCTCGTGTTCCAATGATATTCATGTATTCCGTGTACTGTAAATTGTATTTATATACTTATATATACTTATGCCAAAGGTGCGGTTACATTTAAATTTATATGCTTATTGTGAAAAGCCGGTCGAATAAAAACAATACATTGGCGTGCGAAGAAAGTTCCTCCAGCCATCATCGTATCAGACGTAGAGTGGGAACAAGGGCGAATCGAGACACGAATATATACGTATATACTTGAAAAAAGTTACGTAGCAGGTGTGTCCCGGGTTTATGCCTTCGACAGGTTGCCGAACAGGTTCTTGCCCTGACTCTAGGTCTATTTCAGAGGATTTCATCTACCTGTCTCCGAGCCGGCCACCCGCCACAGTCGTCAGACTCTCGAGTTACATTTCAAGGTGGTGATTTCCCATTGCCTTCTTTATATACCCTCGGTTATTTTTTTTTTTTTTTTTGCGGACGTCCCGCAGCGCCGCAAGAAAAGGGACGAACCATTAAACCCGCAGAGCAAAGAAATGAAAATGGGCGTTTTTCGGAAGGTATAGGTATCGATGCAACGCCAATGAAAAGCACCCGGCACGCGCGTTCACAGCATGACCTACACCGTTTTATTTTGCCATTTGGCTTTTCCGATATGCCCAACAAGCATTAAAGGGAGTTGTTTGAAGGATCGCCTAATCGAGGGTTTTTTAAATCGTTAACGCACACCTCCTGTGCAGAATGTCCATATGTATATAGGTTGTATATATATACATACACGAATTGTTATTATATTTTATTATTTTGAATCATTTTATTAAAGTGATGTATGCCCGAAATGCACGGAAATGTATTACATCGTGGAATTCAGTTTGGGAATATGTTTCAGGCAATAGATAATAATTGACATGAAAATAATAAAATTGTTAAAATTTTTACTGCTAATTCAATTTATAGTCGGAATGTTACACTATATATTTCGAAATATATTCATGCGATTATATATACATCATACGTGAAGCGCCATTTGATCGCGTCGTACTTGATCAATTGAACTTGGATGAATATTACATATACTTACACCCCATCACATCATACAGGATCGCTAACTAATGAGATAGAGGCACCACACCATTATTATTGTATATATACGTTGCGTTGCTATACAGGACATAGAATAGAAAGCATCCTGCAGAAACTGGAGAGTCGAGGCGAGAGGATTCATCATCTCCTGCCTTGATAATGAAATATTACAAAGATTAGGATTGATTTGAAAATTAATCACCGGGTAGAGACTGGCAAATTAAGCAAAGTCTCAACTATGTGTGATTAATTATGTATATATCCTCTGTGTGTGTGTGTGTATTGTACGCGAGAATCTTGAAATGAAGTGAAACAATTTGGACAAAAAGAATTTGAAGATTTCTTATTGAATGATTTTGAACTTTATTGTAAATAAGGATACCAATTATTTATTATTCAAATTTGGCAAAGTATTAATTGAAGAATAGGTTTGGATGAAAGTTTGGTGGCATCTTTTTCATTTCTTGCAAACTAATTTAGTCTAGAATACTAAAAACATCTCAGATTATTGCGAGTTGGAAAAAAGGGAAATGGCTCGGTAATCTGGAGAAATTAGTCAGTGAACTACTTTCTTTTTTTCACATACAGGTTAAGTAAGTTGTTCAACTAAATATTAAAATTGTAATGGGCACTTGTCGAAGGATCCTACATATATATGTATATTATTATATATCATTAGTTCCGCGTGCAAAGAAGGTTTAATCGCATCGTTCTCGCGCATCATTATCGTCATTTAAGGTTACCAGACAAATATAATGAGTTTATATTTTTTAGGGTGCTTTCCACATTTTTGCAACGAGTGTAATAATAAATGGGTTCGCGGCTCGTTTTACAGTAAAATGGTTTGCCTCCGAGGAGAATTTGTTTGGCATTGATAAATTGGTTAGCGAGGTTTTTCTAATTGTCCGTTGTAATGTCAGTTACGTTATATTAATTTACGAACATTACAACAGTTCGGGATTTAAGTAATACATACGTCTGAAAGGAAGAAAGTTTAAAATATTGACGTGAATTCTTTTACTGTTTGTAGGACGCACAGTGAGAAACTATTTCGATTATATATAAATATCTATATATATTATATACAATCATTTTTGCACATACAATTTTTTCGGTCTACGAAAAAGTCGTTCTTAAAAAGAACAAAAACATGATTTCTTTTCAAACGTCATATATTTTGAAAAATGTCATATTTTTTTCATACTAAAAGTCTGTCCTCGAACTATTATATCGTCACCTGAATTGACAATATTTCTTGGGAAATGTATTCGTTGCGTTAATGCGAATTAAATATAAATGATGTATTTTCGTTTGGAATGCGTTATTTTCCAGAAAACAATTACGCAATGAAAAAATGTCAAGTACATCTGTCGGAATGGCTATAAGCTTTAATTATAAATTCTATTTTTGCACATGAAACTTTAACGTGTTTTATATGTTATACTATAACGTTGCGTATACCTCCATCGTCGATTACAGAAAAATTTGATGAATGCATATATATATATATATATATATGTATTTTTTTGTATTATTTACGATTATTTGGGGTCGTTTATCCGGTTCCGAATGGAGTATAGTAAAGCGAGCATGCGGATTCATTGTTTAAAATAATTTTATTGACAGTTATATCAAATAATTGTTAAAACATTAGGATGAAACCTGTGTCGTGATGTTGTTGATTCAGTCAATTGATGAGTGCACCAAACGCAACGTATTACGACGATTGAGACAACATCAAGATAAAACTTCTGCGATGAATGCCAAGAAAGAAGAATTTATCTTCCAAGATCTAAAATGCCAATTCCTTTCACACAATGGAAAGTTTTGATAACTTCGTGGATCAGCACTACGAATCATCGTAGATCACCGTGTTTACTGCATTACTTTGATCATGAGTCAGGAATGCAACAAAGAAAATGTTGGCCCAACCCGATTTCACATTTCCGAACGGTTCGCATAAAATCGAGCGTATCTTTAAATCGTTTGCGGAGGCGTTGGCGTCTTCTTCGCACCTGGTCGATTGTTAATTCCCAGCCACGATCGAAGGAAGGCATCGGGCTTATCTCGTCCATGAGCAGCTCGCCTTTACGTATATATATATATATATATATACATATGTATACACGTATACAATATCCAGTTTAATCGCGTTACGTAAGGAGCCGCCTACGCGTGGGAAAAAGCGCGAGCAACGACGAATCGACCGCTTAGGAAAATTATAAAAATGTACGGCATTAAGAGAGGAAATTTCATCTGGGGTAACAATAGTGCAGCGACAGTGTCGTTTCCGTTCCGTTTCGAATATAGCTCTATACAAGGCGGCGACAACGACGGTGCGTGCGGCGGCAAGAGGCAATTTGAACGTCCAAGTATTTTCGTTTCGTCCTCTCGCAGTCGTCGAGGATTCATTGAATTCTTCTTCGCGATAATTCAATCCATGAACGATTATAACATTTGCCATTGCACGAAGTTCTCCCAGCAGCGTTTCCCGTGGCTGAGCGCCGTTCACTTTTGTCCTTCATTTCCGACGTTCGCCTCTCCGTGCGATGCTTGGCCAAATCAACACACACCCCGGTCTGTGCAAACTTGGTTTAGGCGAGTGTGCTTTGCGCAGCGCGAAATTTGTCAAACTTTCATACTTGCCCGGTATAACGTCGATGGCGGTGGTGGTGTTGGTGGTCGAGGTGGTGGTGGTGTTGGTGGTCCGGTTCCTCTGTAACGATAGATGTGGGTCATTCCGCATCAGTTGTTGGAATATTTCCGGAATTTTCAATCTGCCGGACCGCATCAAAGATACGGGTGTTTGGATTTTTGGCGGCGCGATCCGAGAGCGTTTTTAATAGCTATCGGCGATGTTTGATAGGGCTAGCTGGAGGGAATTTGGCATCGGACGGAAAGCGCGTAATTAATGTTTTGGAACCAAATATCATCATCAAACGCATTGTTCGGATAACATTTTCGAATCGAATAGAAATGTCGAAATTTATAAAGTGAAGCTTTATTGAAAGGACCACATCCTCGACTAATTTGACAAGTTTTTCATAAAGTAGAGATAAATTATCTGGTTATTTCAATCAAAATATTTCCATCAAGAAGGAATTTCAAGTGAATCTTTCATTCGATTTTGGGATTTTTAATGTTTGTATAAGTATGTTACATCACTAAGTAGTGGTTACAATCTTGGTAGCCACTACAATTTATCTTTTTATTTCATTTTTTCGTCTTTCGGTGAATGTGACCGGTTCCAATCATACCTAATGGATGTGCTGAAATATCTCAATATTCCACTGGTCATAAATATATCGCTATTATAATGTCATATAATATCGAGATAATTATGCGAATACTATCCAGAAGAAGAATTCAAGGCAATTTTAATAGCACTCTGTTTAAGAATGACGTCGAATGTTTTAGCGAATTTTAAATAAGGCAATAGAGGTACCGCGCTATATATAGCGTCGCGGAGAGAGTGATGCCGTTGAAGGCGGGGATATAGGGAAATGTATCCACGAGAACATAAGGTGGCGAAAAGGCGTTATTTATTATCACCTAACCAGAAACGATGGCATTAAAGGAGTCGTTGAACGAGAAATATGACGATCAAGTGCTGGGCAATTTTCCTAGGAATGTCTCGCGCACACATTTGCCACCTGGCCACTTTCGGCGATGCAGTTACATTTATAAAATGTTCCGAATCAGCCATCGACGTGTAAGACACTCGGTGCATTTATATTCCGCTCCGCTCGTAATTCCCTGGGAATTGGACTCAGCAGGGTCTCATATATCATTATCGTTTCTCCGGAGGAAAAAGTCGACGGCGGCCATATATTGTACCCCGGTAAATCTCTCTCTCTCTCTCTCTCTCTCTCTCTCGCTCACTCTCACTCTCTCTCGCGTGCAGCTGAGCCGGGGGCTAGTCCCCGATTGCTTCTTCTCGGATACAACGCCAATAGGAATTACCCTTAATATCATCCTCGCATTGCTGAAACGAGGAAATAATCGCTTCTAACCTGATTTTCGTTCTGTGAGCGAGCTTTCGCAGCTGTCGAGACTCATTAAAGATTTCATCGGTCTTGGCCTGGCTCTTCTGCCGCTACGACGGCCAATTGTTTTGCTAGACTATAGTATAGCACGGGACACTATATACGAAATAAGATGGAAGTAATTACGATCGCGAAACCGTCAAAGGACTCTTCGTCCGTGAAAGAAAACGCGACGGTAATTGTCGAACGTAAAGAAAGCCGGTGCCATGTCGGAAAATACTACGACGATTCAGCATTATACGGCCACCACCGGGCCGGCGATTTCCGGAAGTAACTCGTACGCGTTTGTGTTAGGCAAACGTTTTACTTATACGAGCATCGTATAGAAATCGTGATTGATAATTTCATGCTCGCGCCAACTTGCTGCATGTGCGAACAAGTAAGTTGCGTGCCTTTTCACTTTTTTTTTTCACCCGCGAATTCGTGCGTTTCAGCAATTACAGTCTTTCTTTGCGAATAATAATTACGAATAAACGAAAAAAAAATGTGTATTTCTGAAACTTGCGATGAATACGTGAAATATTTTGTTTGCGCACTTTCGTATAATGTATAATATACATCAAAGAATTCTTGATGAACTTGTTGCATATATTTATACGATTTTTATAAAAGCTATGCTCATGACTATCGTCTGATATATATGACTCTCGAGAAGTGAATTATTGGGAACTTATTTAATTGTACACCCACACTTGATCCTACTAACTGATGGGTCGAAAGCAAAACGAATTAAAATTTATGTGTTCTTCAAGTTTGAGAGTAGAATCCCTAGTCAAGTCGATTCATCTATCTCGATATCTCTAACCTGAATTTCTCCATGTACAGATCTATCGATGGCATGTCAATTCGATATACCGAGAGAGGTAAATGCATAAGTAAATGACTGCTGAATGGAATAAATTTGTGTTTGAAGGATGAAAAGTAATAGCTCAGTGAAATGAGTCAAACCAAAAACACAAGAGCGAAAATTGTATTCCCTCCAATTTTCATACAGTTGTCTTCCTAAATATGATACTTTTAGAGTTGTAGGTGAAAAGTCGTTTCTTTTTTTTTTTTTAAGATTTCCAATACCCGTTTTTGATACGACATTGTTACGGGGATGGATTTTTAAGACGCTAACTAAATTATCGTGTTATTTCCTAGCCAAAGTCCGCATTTGACTGGGGCACCAACGGAACTAAAAACGAAAATCGTTATTCTTTTAAAGATAAAAGCTACTACTTAACAAATGCGCTTTTGAACGCAATATCGATTAAAGTAATGCCACTACGGAGACAGAAGATTGAAATAAGCAAAAAAAACTCGGCAATTCGGGTCCTCTTGAAAGCCCAAAAGACGGGGTTGGCGAGGACAGGCGGGGAATCTCGTTTGTCAAACCAAGTTTTCCCGGTTGGTTCGTCGCCGGGTCGACTTTTCATCCCGCTCCATTCTTCGGAAACTGGTATATGGGGTATGCTTTTCTAGCGTCCTGGCCGGCCGCGATCGTAGATCTGCACCGTTGGTTGTAGGCGGTAGGGGCGGGCTCGTAATTACCCCGAGACGCTAGTGCACTTCGGGGACCACTTCCATATCGGCCCTATTTACACGGAACAGTCGGCACACGCGCCGGGAGCAGGCTCCTCCCGCCCAGAAGAAAGCCGCGGATCCACAAGAGCCCCGCCGCGGTCCTGTTATAGTCCCACATAATGCAGACATCTGAGACCATTCTCTAACTGAGATCTATGCGCGAATTCGAGCCAATTACCTCCCCTCGCGCCTGACCGGGCGTTATAGCCATTAACCCAGGATTTATCAAGAGTTATAAGACACGAGGTTCGCGCTGGGTGCATGTGTGAATGAACCAGTATGGATGATGCACGGGTGTGTGGGTATAATACTTAGAGGATGGAGAGAGATTCACGAATGGGAGAAGAAGGGAGTAGCAGCAGCATTAGAGCAAGAGACTTCCCAATTTCGCATCTGCATGGCAAAGGTTTTCGCCAAGTTTTCCGAAAAGGACGAATTTGGAGAAAATCAATTCTCGACGAAGTGTATATAATAGTCTCTGGACGGTGCATAATACTATATACGTATGTCCTCTGTATTATTTGGAAGCTGCATAATTCGAGCGAGCGTACATGATTAAAGTGAGAAATAATTGTACGCATTGCGTTGAAGTGAATAAAAATAAGTTTTCAACAGAGATATAACGTTTCAACCTGAAACGACAATCCACTGAAGCCGTGCTTCCACGGGAATACGGAAATTCATATCGCTGCAATGTAATAATGCTCGTTGCGGTATTTTTCGTTCCTAATATAACCGACAAGCATGCATTACAAGCATCCATCGTTCTCAAATAAAATTACATTTTTACCGCATGAATATCCCGAAATCTTTTTTTTTCGGTCACGCTATATAGCTGCGCATTCGCAGTGAATTTAATTTTATTAATTCATAAGTAGTGGTGGACGATGATACATCGTCATGCTCAACATCATTCCGAATTAAAATGTATGCTTTTCTTCAGTGTGGCAATTCGAACTGAATGAAAGCGAACTCTTCCTTTAAATGAAGACCGCGCAGTGAACGGAATATATCTTTACAGATTAACAGCTGCTCATCAAACGCGAGCAGCAGACCGTAAAAAGTTTCTGCGCAGAGTGCCTTGAAAATGTTCGAATCCCCATTTGTGGTCGTTGTATATACCCACCAGAGCGCCAAGTAAATAATATTAATGTAATTGTTATTATTATCATTATTATATTCTTTATTTATAAGCGGTTGACGATGTGACCATTTTGATTTCATGAATAATTCATAGATTTTCGTGGTTGTTTCATTAAAATTAAAAGAGAAAGAAATTTACGGGAATAAAGAGAAATAAAAAGGGATCCAGAAATGTCTCGATTGTTGCCCAGGTGTAAACACAAAAGGATACCGCTGAGGTTTTCAGTATCTGCCATCTGATGAGTCGCTAGCCGAAACCAGAATCGTGTCTCCCTCAAGCACTGGTCCACATTTCGCGTGATATCTGTATTTGATCTTGAAATATCATCGCGAGTACATCATAAAGCAGTAATTAGGACAAAGGCATTCGTTTATAGAAATGCATAAAGAAGCGTAACGACAAAAGAAACGGCTAACGATATACCCAGTGAAATACGAACAATGCAAAGCAATATTCAAAACGGATCCCATATGAAAAATGTTGTAACCACCACCACCGTACTATTTACGTTTTTTTTTAAACCACGTGGGCTAACAAAGGCAGACACCAGGAACGTTCACATTAGTAGAGGGGTACATAGGCGTTTGTGGGAAAAATCCAGTCGTTTGGCTAGCACATATATAGCTGATTCGATGGATCGCCCACAGAAGAAGGCACAGTTTCCGCGTGCGGAAGTGTAAAAGTGGAAAATTAGCAAGAAGCGATCCGGTGTGCTTTGGCGATCGTTTCTCGTCCCTCTCATTCGTGTATAGAGAGGTTCGGTTCGTTTCTTTCGTCGAAAGCGGGAGCCGTGTAATAACCAATAGCCAGAGGAGTTTCCTGCGCCTCTGCCATGCCGCGCCGCTGGTATCTTCGACCGCGAAGCGAGGGTAGGAACAAAGAACAATGAAAGGTGCACTATCTACTTGTTATCGTCCCTGGAACGTGTAAACCCATCGGCTTGGACGCTTTGATGCCGCCTCGCCGTTCAGCGATCTCTCTCTCTCTCTCTCGGCTGTTTCATTGCCCCCTTTTATCGGCGGGCTGCAATTTCATTTTAACATCCGCGCACTATAGTTTATGCCGTTTATGGGGTCCGTTCGACTAGTCGTTCGCTCCGAAGACTTTTGACGCTGCAAGACTCGTTAACGGATTTTTCATCGATGGCCTTTTTCCTATATCTATCTACCTGCCTACCTATGTATACCTCGCCACTACTATGCGTAAGTCGAGTGCAAAAGGTCGTGAATGTCGTTATACAGCCCTCCTCGCGCCGTTAATATGTGTTATGATGCATTTTCAATGGGACGCCACAAATTATGCGTAAAATTATGTTCGTCGCAGTTGCATTTTCATGATTGTTTTCCAGGTTCATTGTCACACTCGTGAAAGTAGTTGGTTGAAAAATCAATTAGACTAAAGCATAATAGGTTGGTTTTTTTTAAATTGAAACCTGGCTCGATCTGGAGTTACAGAATTTCTTGGTGCTTCTTTTGTGGAAAATTGTAGAAAACTTGGGTCCAAAAGTAGAGTTCATCACACTAACAACCAACAGATCTATTGAAAATCCCCATGTGTGATCCAGTGTGGGTAATGGGAAACAATCTAAGAACGATATTCTAATCATAATCCAAATTTCGCCTTCCCAAGTCAGTTTCCACCTAATTTTCAAAATAGAATCCCACATAGCAAATTTCAATACGATTTGCGATTTTCAATTTAATAATTTCCCATTTAAGGAATTTTCAAGACCATTTCATACTTCCAGGGTCATTTCCCATGCGGGGAATTTCCCGTTTCCATTTCGTTATAATTTACAAAATCAGAATGTAAACTTCACATGCCAAGCTGTTTGTAGTATTTCAATTCTTGGGTTGGGTATAATGTATAAGTTATGGTATGCGACTTTGCTCGGCAGTACGTTGAAAAAACATGTATTTAAATGTTAGGTACCCACGAATTCCTGTAAATTACTTAATTCACACAGTGATTGCCAATTCATTGTTGAAGAAAACCTTGATTTGTTAGATCAATTTTGTCAGGGCGTAACTAGAATAACAATTGTGGACATGTTAAAGGTGGATGACAAATCATTCTTTGTATGATGTAAATGCCATTCGACAATATTGAAATTAGACCGATTATCACTTGATGTTTTGATTTTAAACCAGTAGCGATAGGGTCCCATTCATCGATCCACTATAGGAAGCATGATGAAAGGGATCCTTAGCGACAGCATTCCTGGTCAGACAGGCCAACCATTCATTTTTCGGTATCTGAGCTCTTTCAGAATGCAAAATCGAAAAACGAAAATTCCCCGAACCGGTTGACTGGCAATGCTTCATGAAGAATAAGACTATAATGACAACCGGATTGGAGTCAAACGCCATAATCCTGATTAAGGCTTTTATTTTTCGATACTTGAAAAGTAAAGGACAGTTAAATCAGCTTACATTTAATTTCATTGGGAGCAAATCGCCTTTTAATAATAGTTGGGATTTTTGTTAAAGTAAAATGTACAGATATTGTTGATTGCAAATGATAAATAATAGTTTACGTCTGTGGAAGGAAGCTCTTCGAAAACGATGGCGCTTTTAATTCTGTTAACGAAACAATATTTGTTATGAATTCTCATCGAAAAGCGTAACTCCATTTAAACTTGGAAATTCATCAATCTACATCATTCATGAGACAGACCCACGCGAGTTTACAGTGCAAACTGCACTAAATCTAAGTAATCGACTAAGTAGTGGGAAATGCATAATGTTTTTGGTGAAGTATAGCGGGAGTATAGTTCATTCTTAAGCCAGTATGGATACTCGAAGATATACGCAAAATAATGAATGTCGATAATTGATGTAATATTTACGAAAATAAAAATTATTTGTTTCGATCCTTTTTTCATATAATTTAATTCGTTGCTTTCCTAAAATTAAGAATATCTTGTTTGGAGGTTGGTATGGATTATTTAACTCATGAAAGTTGGTAACAATTTGCCCGTATGTTTTTTGTTGAGTTGTGGAATGACAAAAGTTTTTGGTTGAAGCCGAGTCCACATATGCTTTATCGCCATCTCTTAAAAGAATAATTTAATTTGTATGTCGCTTCGTGCTAGTTTCGAAAACATATATATACACGCACCTTATCGAGATATGCGCTGCATCGCTTCACCTTATTTCTAGGAAGACTGTGAAATAGAGGGATACGGGCAGCAGGAGATTTTCGGACGGGTAATTCATTTTATCTGGCTACCCCGTTCACCAGATTTCACTGTCCCTGATTTTGCGGGGTTACCTTAAAGGAACTGTGCCAAGAAATCGTAAAGCCTATATATATACGAAAGGTAAATACACTTCAATGGCCGCTGCCACGGAGATGAAATCAATACGATTTCACCAGACGTTTTGAACGTTACCATGGAAAATCGGGTCAGATGCACCATAAATTTGAAATTTATTGGAAAGCTACGTCCAATCGCCTCCTAGGCGATAAGGTAATTAGTTGACCCGAAAGGTGAGCGCACTGTATGCGCAATATGATCTGTTAATTTTATTGTTCGGATAAAACGGATATTTAAATTAATATGCTACGATGTTTTCCGTTGCGTAAGAAACGACTTGGCGCAGGGCTCGTATAGAAAGTAATTACGCCGTTGTGCGTTTAACGAGATTTCATTAAAAAATCGTTTTTCAATCAATGATCGTTATCTATGAGCATCGTTTATTAGCTTCACGCGCCGACGACTGGTAATCGTTTTAGAAACGATCTTTGCTCGATGATGCGAATTCAATATTTTTTTTTTTTTTTTTTAAGGTTATAGATGATTCATGCAATATTTTCATGGGATTTCTATTATATTTTAAATGTTGACGATGTAGTGAAATGTATACACATTACGTGTTGTATTGAATTAGGGGAGAAAGGTTTATATCTTTTCCTCGTGATGTATTACGGTGAATGCCAACATTTATATAGATATGACGTACACGCAGATTTGCAATTAATCGTCATTATTTAAGTGAGTGAATGAAGACGCAAGGTACATCACCCTCTAGATTCACTGTTTTTTTTTTTTTTTTTTTTTTTTTTTTTTTTTTTTTTTTTTTTTTTTTTTTTTTTTATTTTTATTCTTTTTTTTTTTTTTTTTTTTTTTTTGAAGGCTTCGTAAGCCTCGTTAGAACGTCATAGTTATACCCGGAGTCTCGCCGATGTCCTGTATATGACAAACGAGAGTTTTTGTGTAGGTAATAAAAAAAAAAATTAATTTTAAAATCTCTAAATAGAGTGGGAGCACGCTCGGAATTATTATCGACCATTTCGAAGATGTTATTATTTTCGTTTTATCAGTGGGCGGTGTAGAAGCCAGTTATTTCTTTAGTTATTTATATCTCAAGGATCTCGCATATGATGTTTGTTTTCTTTTTCTGTAAAAAGTGTTTAGACATTCGGGACTTCGTGAAGAATTCGCGAAGAAAGCATGGCTTGTCTTCAAACATGAAAATATGATAAATCTTGAATAATGTACTTTTTTTTCTTCATTATTGCATTTTGTTTTATAAATGAATTATGATGTCAATGATTTTTTGTTTGATGTTTAATCTTGTATTATCAATTACTAAGTTTATTGACATGGGTCTAATCAGGATTTATATTGATTTCAGCATCAACACCTTTTAAAAGTCACGAAAGGAATTTATACAGTATATTAACTTTCCAATTTTTCTATTTCTAGTCATTATATCGATAATTTATTCTACTCGCACATCAGAGGTCCACAATAATGTGGGATGTGATGTATATTTTATTAACAGACTAGATGATGGGAAAGTGACTAAAGTGATTATGTAAAAATGAACATATTGCGTGGATGAAAATGATTACTGGCTGTTATTACAATATATATGGAAATATGTTTAAACTAAATTACAAAAAGGACATTATAATAAAGAAAGTATATCAAACTTTACTAATGCTAATAAAAACGAGTAAAAAATCGATAGTTTATACGAAAATGGTCATTAAAAAGCTAAATAAATCGTGTATTCAGTATAATAATTCGAATTGGTGCAAACGAGATGAAAATAAATGATGATAGGCACCGCGGAAGCAAACGATGATGAACCGAGCATTTTCATAAATAAAATGAACCACAATTATAAAATATTTGGAAAAGTTTTAAGCGTTTATCAGCATGTTAAAACTCATGAACGAAGAATATACGGAGACTGTTAAATATAGTAACAAATGTAATAAAACGTAAATATATATGTAAAGAGATGAAAGTAAAATATGATTTACAAAAATTAACGAATATGAGAAAAACTGATCTATTATAGAACAGATAAGTGTTGTAACACCACGTGGGTATGTGATATGGGTATGTGGTTGGGTAACCAACAGAGGTAAAAAGTTGTAAAGATTAATTATAATAAAGGTAGGGGATGGTCGTCATGGTTGGACCATCGCGTTTCTCCCGCTTTATCATACTAGCGCCATCTATGTTTGCGTGCAAATACTTGTTAACGATTGCGGAAAACTTTTCACGTAACTTATAGCAAAGGGCTCGAGCAGCGTGAACGTGTCACGTAACTGACTGCTGAAATATGCGAACAGAAGATCAATTTATAGTTTTGAAAACAGTAAATCAAACAAAAAACGGAAAACGCTAAAGTGTATACAACGCTAAACGAAACGAAAGCGATAATAGTTGGGACATTGTGGGTAGTGCAGCTTGGACCACGTATGAAATTTTGTTAGGCCAATTTTCATTTCCTTTTTATGGTTTGTAATATTGCTTGATTAATTACAATTTTTTATATATGATCAATAAAAATGTCGTCTAAAAAAAAAATTGGCAGTGACTAGCTTTTCTCTGTTTTCAAACGCCGGAATGATTCATAATAAACTTTCGGTCTAACCATTTTTTAATGTTGAGTAAAAATATTGCATTTTTAAAAGCTGTTTTCAACCGTATGCGAGAAAACGCGAAATTGGACCTGCAATGGGAGGTTACTCTAAACGTGGTCCAACCATGACCACCCTCCCCCTACTTTTCAAATCTTCCTTGGCATAGATTTATGAGCTCATTTTTTACAATACATCTTTGAGTGTTCCTTTTTAGATAAGTAATGTTCTATACAATTGGGAAAATGGGCGAAAATAAAGTCGAATATATATTATTGACGAAGACCTGCATTTGCCGCATGAATATGAGATGGACGGTAATTTTTATAAGCACTATCAATGTTCAGAAACAAACGTAAGAAAATAGATTTGCAGCGTGCTAATAAAAAGTGAGAAAATATCTGGAAACATGATTAGACATAACCGAAAATTACAAAAATCAAAAAGGAAATTTATGAAAATTTATGAAAAACTCGATAGAATACACGAGAAGAGACGAAACATGAGAACAATAACCGGAAAAGGACAAAAAGTATGGACGAAATTTGACAAAAATTGTTAAGAGTTTATACAATGAAGGAAACATCATGAGATGTTTTCTCAAAAAGAATCTTTAAGGAAGTGAATATACTGTACAAGAAAATGGGAAAATCGTCGATAATCTTCAACAGTGTGACCAAGTAAGCATACATCGTCAGGGCTGTAAATGAAAAGTGTCGAGAATTGCGCATAAATCATTGTTACCGTCATCATCGACGTAAAAACGGGTATTTTTAACGTCCCGTACACAAAGGTCCTGTCCAGAGTCGTGTTATTTTCGAACACTGGCGAACGGTTGTCGACCGGTACCGAAGGCTCCCAAGATTCCGGTACGGTTAGTAAGCACGGCTCGAACCTTATACTCTCGCGCGATCTTTGTTTTTTAAGGCCTCCCGTTAATATACTCGTATATACGAGAGGAAAGAGAGATGAGTGAAAAAGGGAGAAGTGTGGGGGGGGGGGGGGGCCCGCACATGTATATATATGTTGGAAATGCGCGAGGCCTCTCGATTTCGTCATCGCTCGTATTTGGCGAATCGGTTGATATGAATCGGCCATCCGACGAGTCAGGTATATATACACGTATATAATGCGTGTACGTACTACACACATACATGTGTGTGTGTGCGTGTACGTACGTATAGTATGTATAGTACAACGACGGCGAAGGCGTCCCTTGGTTGGCCTCTAGTACACTCTCGTTAGATCCGTACTCGCGCATAGTATAGGAGTGGAGTTTGCGAGTGAGCGGCTCGCGGCCGCCGGGACGGGGGAGGACGGCGAGGGAACCGGGCAAACCGGTCGGACAGGTTTCCTCAGATCGAGAGTAGACGAAAGCCTCTATACTCCGTTAGCCCCTTTCTTCTTCCTCCTCCTCGCTATATAGCCGAACCGGGTTTCGGTTCGGGTTCGGCTGCACTCAGACACAGCGGCTCGGATACGCGGATGGACGCGTATACCGGACGAAGGAGTTGGATTCGCTCCTTCGCCTGCACTCCTGTGTGCGTGTGTGCGTGTGCGTGTGTATATACAGTCTTTCTCAAGTGCACGGCGCGCGTAATGCCAAGCCACGGCACATATATATATAGCGAAGACGCTCCTTTAGCGTCACGTTGCATCTTATCCGGGAAACCTGCCAAAAGCCGTGTTTGTACACACCCGGCGGCCGCGGTGGCGGCGGCAAAGGCGACGGGGTTCGGAACTTTTCTAGCCGCGGACGTAAATCGCACGCTGCGCCCCCTCCCGAGTCCCGAAAAATGGGAGAGCGCAATTTCCCGGACCCCGTATATAACCTCGAAATTATTTTCAACGATTTTTCAGTTTTCTCTCTCGCTCTATCCCCGATGGGTAAAGGAGTGGGTGATGATAAGGACGCGAGGAAGCGAGTCGAGCCGCAGGACCGACGATTATAGACGAGATGAGAAGACGGGGGGAGAGAGAAAAAGCTTTCGAGTTTTTGACGTTGCTGGCCGGCGGGTCATCTTTATTAGGAACTTTTGTGCGAGCGAGCTTTTTACCATGCGCGGCATCTCGCTCGCTGATGAGATTTCCCAATTTATTATCTCAGTCATCACGAGTATTTGGCTGCTCGGAAAATGTTGAATGGCCTTCCTTTGAGAGGTTCAAGGAGAGCCCGCGAGTATATAATATAATACCGACGACACGACCTGGAAGCGGCGGCATTCTTAACGGTTTATGGAACAATTCATTGAAAGTTTTTAAAAAATCTCATGCATATATACTCGCAGGTCTTTGTTCCTTGACACAAGGTCCTATAAAGTGCCCGAGTTTATATGTATATATATATAGAAGGATAATATAGAAATTTTATACGCTGACGAGTATTTCAAAAAAGTTTGACGATATGACATAATATTTCTTTTTCAGTTATACTAGATCCTAATTCGATAGAAATCTAAAAATAAAAACTTGAGTGAATCACGGCTGGATCATCTGAGCCTCACTTTACCAAATCGAAAAACGAAAAATATCATGACGAAACGTATTTATTTTTCTAATTTTCTGTGTGTTTTTTCGATTGAAAAAGTATCGAAACGTTGGAAGCATTTTTTCCTTTTATCAATTTATTTTGTTCAAGTCCATATAATATTCGTTCCAAACTAGAACAAAGGTAGATAACATAGGTGTGCTTTACGGGAAAAATTGTTCTTTGTTCAGCTCCATTTACTTTAGCCTTTCAGAAATGGCGGAAAACTGATGGTAAAAACGAAAAATTTGATTTGAATTGTACCTGATTGACGTAGACCAATAAAAATGCTCGAACGTTACCTGATGTCATCGTGTCGAAGGACGTCATTGACTACTATACGCGACTTTCGGATGTTCCGAATAAAATCTGTCGGTTAACTGTTTTTGACGGACTTTTCTTTGTTCATATATCGTGATAGGAACATCGCCGTTTATATGTATGAATTACATATTTACTATTTATGTATTAACGCTCAGTAATGAAGCAATTCTGATTTGAAAAAAATAAAAGAAGAAGTGGATGAAAATGTTGCAATTCTTGCATAAAAAAGACATCTATATCTATATGGTATTAAAAATTTTAAAGCCTCTTGTAATAAATTTTTAATGTTTGGCAATATCCAGACAATTGAATTGTTTCAAATTTGAATGGATTATTTTTCGGCTTCTTGTACATAATTGTTCCAATTACATTTTTTATTCCTTTGGTACCGTTACGTTCCTGCGATACTCGCTGCGCTTATTTATATTTCATGGACTTATTAAAAATTTATACGTACTACTACAAGCATTATGATCATTGCACACTCTATACTTGATGCAAATTACTGCAAATTTTATTTAATTGTTCTTATTCAATGCATCAAAGTATTGATTAAAATTTATGTATGTCAAGAGATAATACGCTTAATGTAATAATACAATAAATATTTTATTGCAAATCAAAAATAAACGTAATTTTGTAACGACAATGTCGACTTTGGCAGAACATTTTTAATAATTGATACTGATGTTCATTTATCACAACTACATCTTTCGGTGAGATGTATATATATTTGTATGTAATTTCATTTGGTTTTATCGATCGATCTGCACAATATAGCGTGCGTACAGTTAGTTACGTGGTACAATAAAGTAGAGTAGGTTGGTTGAATATCATTCGCCCTTCCGGCTCGTTTTATTAGCAATGTCGCGTCAAGTGTATAAGTTTACCACTTTCGTGCCTTAGACATTCGAAAAACCTGCGAATTGATGAAAAAAGAATTTTTTTACCCGCATCACCATTATGACGTAAGCCTGGCGCGTTTTAAATTATTTAGCGTGTAGTTGATGCTAATGTACATTTGACTAATTATCGTGTTCTGGAGTTTTACGTGCTGGAATTTTCATTGAAAAATTTCGAAAAAAAAATAGAAATTAACCAATTTGAAGAGAGTCGACGATACGGACGAAGAAGCTAAAATTTCAACGAACTTACATAAAATTTGAGGTCGATGAGTCTGCACAGCTTATATATTTTGCATTGCAATTTTGTAATTATTTTAGCAGCATCATTTTAATTCGTTTAGTTTTAGTACCTTTAAAATGAGCAAATTCGTATTATTTTCAATATTTAATGGTAATATTATATAGTTAGAAAAATATAGATTCTGATTAGTTTACTTATATATAGGTATCCTTTAAATTCCTTGGAGTGTAAATTATGCCACTGATTTTAAAGAGTGAAGTATGTTATTGTTTCTAAAGTGAATAGAAGAATTGTCGGTATTTCTAGAGTGATAAGAAAAGCTCACTTTTTAAAAAGAGTTTTTCATTTTTCAATCCAACAAATTTAAATAGTAAGAGAATTTTTTTAATGTTTCGTCAGCAAGACTCAAACTATAAATAGTTGCTGTTACATTAGTTTTTTAGTGCAACTTTGCAACATAGAATGTATAAAACCATTAAGAGATAAATTAAAAACCGCGATATGTTGTTGAACGATTGAGTTATCAAATACTGTGGGCGAATCTTAATAAAGAGCACTCTCATCTTATACGATATATATTTAGTATACACGGAGAGAAAAATATGGTACCGGATAATACAATGATGGTACCGGTTACCATCTTTAATGCTACATATACGGACTGGAATCTAGATTGTATCAGGTACTATCTGAAGATGTTCAAATCAAGATGGTAA
>JAPYZR010002836.1:0-40971 GCA_030522945.1 Trichopria nigra
TAGATTTCCACCAAAAAATTCCCAAAATCGAAGAATCGGAAAAATTTTTGTTGGTGAATTCAATACTTCGCCCGCCTTGCGTCAGGCGAAGTAATTCTAGACAAAAATTCTAGACAAAAATTCTTGACAAAAATCGTTATTTTTATTGACGTAACGATTTCTAAGTGCGAAATCGGGGTAAAGAAAAATCTGACTTTAAAAATCTTCATTTTCCTTAATCCGTCGCAGTCGCACAGGGAAATAAAAAACCAGCACGCGTATCGTCGCGGTAGATCATTTTTCCATAAAAATGCGCTGACTTTCGAAACACGTAATTCCGCAGAAAGCTCGAAGCCCAATTTCACGTGGTTGAAAAAACGCGTAGAATTTCCAATTATGGCTCTGTTTTCAAGATTAATTGTAAGCGTAATAACGCAACGCGTTAACGGTGCGCTGCGCTTCGTTTGCAGCATTACAATAGTCAATATATACAACATAAAGCGCTGCTATAGCGTGCGATAATGATAATACATCATTCCATAATGCATATACGGACCTGCATCATATATGCGCGCGCGATGTAATACGATGTTATACATAAGTGCGCGATATATAAAAGAGTAGTCTACTATACGTTTAATTGCTCCGCAAGTGCGCCACGAGATACTTTCTTCGTGCGTTTTATATATACCCATCTCACATTTCCTGCTACTGTTATTCATTAATAACTATATGTAACTTCATTTATATTCCTTACATTGTTATATGTATACAATTACGAAAAATATAATAAAAGGATAATTAATACATTCGTCGATTAATCGATTAAAAAGAACACATTAACCGTCTTTTGGTGGATAATTTGAACTATGTAGATGTTGTCCAAGAAGTTGGAGAAACAGCACAAAAGAAGAGTGCAACCGCTGTGCCAAACTACAAAAATCTCCAAATTCGTATTGCCAAAAAATGAAGGATGAAATAAACGATAAAACGTGCTCTATATCAACATAAACAGAGATTCTGGGAATGATATTCGCGCAAAATGGAGGATTGCTACAGATTGATTGATCAATATCTGGTTGTCCACCACCTTATTGGCTCATGTATATATAGCTCGAGGGAGATTTTACGAATGGCCCTCGGATACATGGGCCAATTATTGAGATGTTGTGCTTAGCCCTGCGATATATATATAAAGAGAGAGACGTTTATTTTCGACAGTACGAGAAAAATTTGCAAAAATTCGTACATATTATCGACAATTTTTCTGGGATATTCCCGAAGTGAAAAATCAGGGGATTTCACGGGAATTTTTCATATTGGATTTGCTTTCGAGGCTCCATTAACTTTTCATTGATTTTTCTCGGCTTTTATTAACTATTTTTTTTTTAGATTTTAATTTCAATCCTACATTTTCGACAATTCACGGATAATCCTACTACAAAGCAAAGAATCGAATATATTTTATTATATACTTTACATCGTCCCCAACATCATGGCGGACTTTACAAGTGGTCCAGGGATCTGCATTTACACAGAGCCGAGCAGGGAAAAAGCCACGAGAGATCCTATATATGGGATTTTCAGGATGCACATATGTATATATATATACCGACAAGTAGAAAAGCGCATCACGATCGGACGGCGGTTCCGTATGCATAATTCGTTTATTCCCCTCATCGTATATACACCGGAAAGAACGAGAAGCGCACACACGTATACGCATAATCTGTTTGCACACATACCTGCAGCCTGATGTCCGGCAGTATCAGCATGCTCGCCTTTATATATATGCCTTTGTAATTCGCCTCGGTTCTTTGCACTTTTCAGCTCGTCAGACAGAGACAGCAGATGCCGCGATTGTTGAAGAGAATGGAAGATATATACGAAGGCGTTCTTTATTGCGGAACCGAGTCCCTCGAATGCGCGCGCGCGCGCACCTCGCAGCGTAACCGGAAACGCGTAATGTGCGAGGAGGAGCACATATATATATATAGGTGCGCTCTTTTCTATACGTGTATGAGCCACCTATAATGCACGGCGATCGAAAAGTTTCTCGCTTTACTTCATGTAGGTCGTTCGATTTCACTCGATTTTCCACCGATCGCACTCTAGGGAATGAGTTCTTTTTTTTTCTACGGTCGGTCACATCGATTGCGCAACCTCCTTAAGTACAACAATTGTTTATTTAGACGGGTACCACCGTGGGACCACTCTGTGTTCCATTGTAGCGCCCCGTGATTTAGATGTTACAAAGCTACTAAGAAGAGACGAGTTCGCCGACCTTTGTCACTCCCACGATTATTTTTGGCCAAAAACTACCGGTGTTACCGTTCATTAACCCCTGGCGTACGAGACGTAGGTTTTTTTTTTTGCTAGAATATGTTTTATATATGAATATTTTGGCGATTACTTTGATGATTATTTTGGTGATTATTTTGGTGAACGTTTTTACTCCGAATTTTTGTTGAAATTTTTGTACAGAATTCGTTATTGAAATTTGTTTACTGAAATTTTTCTCTAGAAAGTTCTGCACAAGTTTTCTATACAGAATTTTTCTCGAAATTTTTGTACAGAAGTGGTACACAAAATTTTTCTACAGAATTTTTCTACATAATCGTTTATTACATTTTTGTACCGAATTTTGTACTGGAATTTCTACACTAAATTTTTCTAGAAATGTTGCACAAATTTTCTAATATGTTGCATACAATTTTTGCTGATGTTACACTGGATTTTTGTTAAACTTCCTGTACCGAATTTTTGTCTTAATGTTTGTACAGAAGTTTTCTCAAACTTTTTTTTTACAGATTTGTTCTCGAAATTTTTTTACATAATTATTAAGTAACATTTTTTACTAAAATTTTTGTACTGAATTTCTGAAATAGCTTTTTCTAGATATATTAGCAAAAATTAAATTCTTGTACAGAAATTAACGTCAGAATATTGACTCAAATTTTTCCAGAGAATATTTTGTCGAAATTTTTATTCTGTACAAAAAATTTTGAATTTGTGTGCAGAATTCTATACTGAATATTCTGCGCAAAATGTATTGTTGAAATTAGAGTGTACAGTTTTTGGTTAAAACCTCTGAATCAACAAATTTTCTGCAAATTTTTTAGCGAAATTTTTGCTGTGAATTTTATCTCTGAATATTCCGCACAACATTTTTCCAAATAATTGTTACATAAAATTTTTGTGTTTTTTTTTTATTTCTGCAAGCTATTTTTAAAGCAAAATTTGTCAAAATTTTTGCGAGATGTTTCCCTTGTTCTTTTTTTGTTTAAAGAACTATTTTAAATTCCTTCCATTTTTAGAAACTTTGAAAGTATTCAAAAACTACTCGATTCTTCATTTACGGAAAAATATGATTGCACGAACGGTAGTATTTATTTTTACGGTCTGAATATTTTTGCATCATTCATAATTTATGAGCATTTAGTTGATAATAATGCATACAATTAATTAATAAAATGTTATATTGTAATTATGTGATTGGAGAACAGATTGAAAATAATTTTTTTAAACTTTGCAAATAATACACAATAATTTTTTTTTTACAACTTTTTGTCGAAGTACTGTAAATAATAAATGTTTTGTTAATAATACTAGTTAATACTAAAAAAAAAATGTTGCCACTTTGAAAAACAAATGTCAAACAAAACGTTTACAAAGATTTATCACAAAATGACCTGCAACAAGATTTACGATTAAAATTTGTTGAACAATTTTTTTCTCCACGATTTTTGCTAAACGGAAAATTTTTATGTTCTCCAAAATTTCTCGGTATCTTTTATTTTATTTGCGTAACATTGTTAATCCGCACTTTTTCACTTTGCTTAAATCCGACAAATGTAATTCTTTCGTGAAAATGTATAAACTCTTTCAGCGACGATTTTATAATTTTTCAAAATCCGAGATAACAACGGCGACGCACATCACTCGCGAACGCAACACGAGCCGATGTTCGAACAATTGACAAAACTCGATAAAACTTGAGCTGTCGTTGAGTGAAATGGGAGATTGTTTAACGTCGGGGCTTCAGCAGGTACAACGGAGGCATACGTACTACGGTGGAAGAAGACGAAGAAGAAAGACGTTGCCTTTGTATGGTGGGGATAGGAAATGGTACGGGGATAGAAGGCCCATGATGGGGGATGGGAGACACACCGGACAGGATCCCCCTACATGTTGCCCATGTTACGACAGGTGCGTATATACTTACCTGCCGTAAACGCCAAGACGTTAGGCTTCATTCACCTATAAGGTGGCTTCTGGAAAATTCTCGCGATTTCATCGTCAATTTTGCTGGATGACATTTTATGATCTCGAAGGTAGAAAACCATTCTATGGTTTCATAGCCTTAAATGAAAAAAAAAAAAAAACATAAAATGTGGAGCAACTAGTTTTCTAAAGTCATACTTTGGAAATTCTTTGAAGTAGAGCAAATACACCAAATTAGAAGCTTGTCTATATTAGTGACTCATTGTCTCCTGTAATTGCTCATGAAATAAACGAAATAAGGTACCAGAAAAGGAACCGGAGTAAAAACTTGTCGCATTAGTTGGATAAGTTCGATGTAACTTATACTAATAAAAGTACAAGTACTTGTTGCTTTTTTAATTCTAATAGCTTTTACCAAATTTTGTCAAATTTGTTTGACTTATTGAATTTTTTGTTTATAACTTTCTGTCGTAATTTTTCATCCATTTTCTTTTATCGTTTGATCAATGGGTAGGTTTACATTTTTGGTTGACTTCGATATTTGCTTTTGTCAATTAGCATTTTTTCTTTGTCATTAAATTTTTTTTTTTTTATTATTCATTATTTTTATTTCTACATTTACGCATGTATACTACTATATGATAACTGGTTATTCATACAAGTGGATTTCTACAGATTTTTCGCCAATTTCCTCTAATTTGTAATTTTTATTTAAACGAAAATCTTTTTTGAGCGAATTTTATCTAAATTTGTTTTGTCATCATAGAACATATTTGGTTATATTTTATGTCGATTATTGGATACTTTCGTATCATTTCATTTCATGAAAATGAAAATTATTTAATTTTTTTTTTTTCAAATAAAATTGTCAACAAAATATTGACGAACCGATGTCAAATTTTGAAACAAAAAATGTCGAATTAAAATTCATATATTAATTCTTTTTACATCGATAACAAATCTCATCATTTTTGGATGAATAAAAGATCGCCATAGAAAATTAACATTATTATTGATGATAATAATGATAAGTAATAAAAATTAAATTGAAAGAAGTAAATTAAAACTAAAAGAGGAAAACAAATATTACACTCGATGCCATTCTTACTACAGAAATTTTACAAATAATAATAGTAATTGATAATAAATTTACATAGGCACAAGAGTCGATAAAAGTACATTACAAAATATTATTAGAAAATAATGGTGTACTCTTAATTGTGTAACGTTTTATGTTAAAAAGCTTCGTCTTTCCTTCTTTTTTTTCACCTTATAAATTATGTATAGGACAACGCTACCTACGTGCTTGAATATTCATTATCTGGAATATGTATAGTAAACAATCATAATGCAAATAATACATCCGACTTCCTTTTTAATAGAATTTTATAGGATTTTCTTATTGAATTGTTGAATAACAATCGCCGTTATTACTATTTTATTATTATTATTATTATTATTTTTATTTACTATTAATTATTATTATTTATTTATTATTATTATTAATTATTAATAACATTTTCCAAGCGTTCGAAAACGTGATTTTAATAAACATTTAAAGAAATTTGACAATAAGGTGCAATAAAAATTAAAAGTTCAAACATGAAAACAAAAGATAACCGCGAAGAAGACCAACGAAAACTTACGATTGACAAAAAATGAGAAATCAGAAACAAATCAAAGTAAATACATATGAAATGTTCATTTCGTTCATGAAAATTAATGAACGAATTATAATTACATTTTTTTTAAATACTAAAAATGTACAAGAAAAATATGATAGAAATACACAAAACAGAAACAGATGAAATAAAAGATGAAATACAAGATAACGAACATTGACGAACGTTGACGAAAGCTTAAAATTAAACAAATAAAATTGTTGACATGGAACGAAAATAAACATAAAACCATTCGCGAATTTTAATAATTGGAGACAAAAACATTTTTTTTTATAAAAAAAAAACAATAATATCCCAAATTTTACGTAACGTATTGTCTTTTTCCCTTTTCTTTTGCGTTATTACGTTAAATCTGTAGCGTTGTGCTGCTCGATTTAAAAACCTATGAACGGTGTTTTTGTTTGTGTTTTGATACGCGTAAAGCGAAAACAATATAAGTGGCGGTGTATAGGTTTCAACCAGACCACATGCTGTCAATTGTTTGTTTTGGTTGGTGGTTCATGAAGTTCTTAAATAGATTTTAAGTTAAAAACATGGGTATATTGCGTTTTAAATAAATTTAACTTTTTCAAAAACCAAAAAAAAAGGGCAACATTATCGAAAATTTGAAAATCTTATGTTATGAAACCAGAAGAGAAAATGGATACAAAGAGATGAAATTGGACGAGATTGACGAAAACAGACGAAAACTAAATAAATTTCATAAATCTGATTTGATTAAAATTTTAATTATAGCGAAATTATTTTGACTTGGCCCTTTCAATCCATTCATATAGATATTGCGACGAGGGGCCATCAAGAAATATTTGTCATGCCTTTGATCCAACTGACGAACATAAAATAATCATAATGTAAGGAATATGTGCATCAACGATACCAAAAAGATCCACGAGAAACGCGATACATTCTCACGAACGTTAAGCGCAGTATACATTGAGTATTTGTAAAATACTCTTTTGATTGTGTAAAATGCGTGCGCATTATCAAGATTACACAATGGGGAAACGGAATACACCGTTTGAAATTTCCAGACATATTTGAAGGCGCACTTACTATACCTTTCATTATGCGTATTGGAATCGATTATGTCCCGATAAGAATTCTTTCATTACGTGAACGTTTGAAAAGATTTACTACAATAAATTTTCTTTTCCTCTTTTTATACCGCATATCAAATTGTTTCTATTATGTATATATATGTATACAGACAGTTTCCTTTTTTTTTAATATCGTCCATTTTTCCTGATTTACGCAATGCTACTGTAACTTTCTAATCAGGAGATTCGGAATATTTGCCAATGTTTTTTATGAATTCATAATAAATCCCTTAAAATGCGTGAACGGTCGAAATCGAGTTTGCAAATTTCCTACATATTCGGACATGTCGACATATTGGTATTCGCTTATCGAAAGTGAACTAATTTTCGATATAAAAGTCTCGAATATTTCTTGGATTAAAGTTACCAAGCCAGTTGAGGTTCCAGGCGTGAAATTTTTTGATATTCGTGTATTATAATTTTAGAAATGTAAATATCCTAGCAGTGACAGGTATACGAGGATAATTTCAGTATTTGAAAAGCTGTACATTTCATAGCTGTTCCATTTTTTAATTCAAAATTGAAAAGTGACCGTTTTAATTCCAGTTAATAGTTTAGGAGCTACCGATTTAAAAAATTCAATTAAATTGAGAAATGAAAAAAAAAAAAAAAAAAAAAAAACAACAAATAAACAAAAATAAATAAATAAGTGAGTGAATGAATGAATGAATGAATGAAGAGATTAATTATAATTAATTAATTATTAAAGTAATAAAAATACACTTATAATACAAAATGTCCCAAAACTAAAAGACGATCCTTCTATAATGACTAGTCTTGTATTATTACAACTATTATTATCTCTCCTCTCATCTACAGTGATGCTTGAAAGCTCATTTTGAAGTTTCTCTGTACATAACAAACATTGTACTCCCTTGGGATACTCGAGCCTGTTCGTGATCTATCTGTTCCAAATCAAATTTAACATTTCTATAGCAAGAGAGAATTACAAGTTATTCCAGCAACCAATAGTACTTGGTTATATAACAATTATTTTTCATTCAATAATTTTTAATGTAATTTATTACTTTCATAATTTTTTATTTTTATTATCATTTAAAGATAACGAGAAAGGAACGAAATAAATCAATTATTTGTAAATTTAATTAATTTGAATCGTTTGTAATAAGTTTTTCGTCGTTTTCAAAAAATTTAAAATTATATATTCTTTTTTTTTTAATTCATTTGAGAATTAATCTATTAAAAAATTGATGAGAAACGAAGGAAGTATATTTTATCACTCGACACCTCGCTATCATCAAGAACCTTGCAACTGAATAGACGTAACGGAGCGAAGTAAGCCAATAATAAGATGCGCATCCTGCGCGCATTCTACTTAATTCAAGGAAAATAATTAGCATTTGATATCATTCTTCCTTTCGCCATTCGTACCGCAAGCTCCCGAGTGAATACATAAATAATTATTCGAATACTCATTATAAATAGTAATGCTCGATGTGAATTACGAAATGTCATTAATGCGTATAAGTAAGGTGAAATTAGAACTTTTTCGCCCTGCAATATAATTGATGTTTTGTCCGGAAGATTTTTTCATCCTAAGATTCTATGCTTGGAAACGTTAAAAAATTCATTATAATGGATCACCGGGAGGTCGTTAATCATGGCTATTTTCAAACGTCCTCCTCGAGGATGCAAAGGTCAGCGCGATAATGCTGGCCTTTATTTTTTTTTAATTGCGCGATACGTGGCCTAATAAGCTCTCGTGAATAATAATCGTCAATTCTGAAACTGTGAAATCCCGATTGCCAGGATTGCACGCTCGAAATCACGCTTGAATGAATCATCTATAAAGTTTTACGTCTGAACAGTAGTGAGTTCGAGAGTATAAGAAATCATTATCAGGACGTCAAATATACCGATACGGTAAATACAATGAAATATATTGATCCTTTCAAATTTGTTTAAAATAATAAGTTTAACAAGAACCAAAAACAACAGAAACTTGATATATCAATATTCGTGAAATGGATCAATATTACGACATCATGGGAAAAATTGAGAACAATGAATAAGAATCGGCAAAATTTACACCCAACAAATGATGATGATTAAAAACGGCAATAAAGGACGATCAAAATGAAGAAATCTTGAGATCATTAACATAAAAAACAATAATTTTCTTGAAATAATAAAATAAAACTAAAAAATGTAGAGATTAAAATTTAATGAAAGAGTGACGTAACATGTCGCCCCAGAGAATTCATACCTGAATAAAATAACCATTTCAATTATTTCAATTATCTCAATTACAAAACAACGGAAAAACAATTTTTTATGAAAGGATGCATGCAGAATACAAAATCATTATCAATCGGTTATTTATTATAGTCGTCAAAGCCATACATTTGGCGAGTCAATCCTACTATAACATCAACCAGACAGGAGTTATTTTACACTTCCTGCTTTAGTTATTTAGATGCTAGTCGAGATTGCCCGACTTAAAATGTTTGGACAAAAAAAATGTTCGTTCGTTGTTTTAAAAATCTCGTAATAATAATTTCATGTCAATCATATATTCGCTAGATGCACTACATTGTATGATCGAAAATTCGAAATTCATCGTAATTAAAAAGAAACCATTTGTTTTTTCAAATTTTCGTTCAACTTGAACGATCCGAACTTCAGGAGCATCTTTTTATATGTTACTATATCTGGTTATATATTTACGATGCAAAATAAGGAATTTTCTTTAAAGCCATTATATAATGTTTATCATGTTGAAAACGTTGAAAAAAAAAAAAAAGAAATTTAAGCCCGACTCGACTTTTTGCACATTTATTGGCCGTACCATGGACGTATATATCTAGAAAATTAAATTATTTTTATTAATGATCATAGAAAATCACTACAGCGCTGTAGTTGTATACAGCACACAACTATATAGTGCATGTGGCATCAGTATGATTAGAACCGCGAACGATGTTGAAAATGAGCCCAGTTTTTGTCTAATTTCTGTCCAGTTTACTTTTTTCCCATAAAGATAACAGGGCAGTGTATCAGATAACTGGACAGATTTCTACCAGGGCGAACGATGTTGACAATTCCTTTGACTCTCAAAGCATTAGGCAAGAAATCTTAAGTAGATGGTATTCATTTACACAATTTTAAAATTGATAAGTTTGAACTTTAAATGGGTGAGAACAATCTTGGGTAAACATTTTTTAATAATTAATAATGTTTTATTTATAAAAATTTACAAAATTGTCATGTACACTTTTCACCCACTTCAATCACAATCACATGAATTTTCAACATCGTTCCCCTGGTATAAAATCTGTCCAGTTTTCTGTTACACTGCCCAGTTATCCTATACCTTTAACATGGGAAAAAGGTAAACTGGACAGAAACTAGACAAAAACTGGGTTCATTTTCAACATCATTCGAAGTTGTAATCATACTGATGCACTAGTTGTGTGCTGTATACAATTAGAGCGCTGCAGTGATTTTATATGATCGCATTAATAAAAATAATTTAATTTTCTAAACTTGCTTTCAATTAGATATCTGTCCCGTGATGACCTGAGGAGCTCCTAAGGACGTCCAAATGTCCGTTTTTGTGACATGAGGAGCTTATTGTTGAGAGTAAGACGTATTCAGTGATATATAGTTATAAATCAATTTTAGCGAAAGCTGAAAAACTAATATTTCGGATAACAATCTTGTCATTAAATTTATTAATTAATAGACACTCTCAGATATCACAAAATCGAATTCGAAGGATGTCTATTTACTAAAAAATAATGTAATGAGTTCCCAGCTAGTCCCTATAGTTACTTGGTATTAGTAACTACATATTCTACTAGCTCCCATTCAGGCCCTGATCGGGAAACTTGAGGCCGGTTAGCACCTACCCAGAAACCATGTTCCAGTAGGGATAAATGGGGCAATTTCTACACGGGGAAGCGAGTAATCGGGCTTTAGTTTTGATTGATCGTTATAATACGCGAGATGATAAAAAGGAATTACAAGAAATCGACTAGACAGTCGATTTATTATATTAGATCATCGATCTTAGAATTCCTACAGCTATAAAACGACTAAGACACGATTTGCAGGCTTAAAAGATTTTTACACCTGTCTGACAAGAAAAAAAATGGTTTTTCTCGTTTTTTATTTTCGTATTAATACTTAATTTCGTTTAAAAAACAACATTTGACGAATGATTTCTTCGTAGTTTATAAACGTGCAATAAATATATGTTTGTGATTTTTATTATTTTGTTTCTTTCTTTTCTTGTAGAAAAGTTGCAGTCATCAGTCGGTAAAACAGTCTGATAAAGCAGAACAAAAAAAAAACACTAAAAAGTACAGTTATTCAGAACGAACTAATTACGATAAGGTGCAAAGTGGCTACTTCACGCCCGCAGTATCACGTCTTTCCAAATTTTCAGTCCCATGCATGCCATTAAATCATACTCGTTTCACCGAGTCTTCCTTATACATAAACGCGAAAAAAAACACAAGTTTTCCGCCCTTTCTGACTTGGCCATCTGCGTTTACCACTATACGCTGTCAGATGGCGCCACCCGGTGCCATACCACATTGAACCTAGAAATTGATGTCGTACACCATGGAATCCAATAGCTGTATTTTGGGCTATTCTTTCCACCATTTGTACTACATCGCTTATCAGGATGTCCAGCATGGAAAACGACTAGACTACTCTTCTCGGAAAACATCGACTGGAAGCGTGATAAACGTGACGAGTCACTGGAATTACGCAAATCGATGTCCCGTTGTCGATTAGCGCAGATATGGGTACATATATATACGTGCACAGGACACAAGGACTGCGGCGCCACTGCACACGTGTGTGCCTTTCACCGGTTTGCATTATCCGGTGAAATAATATTGTCGCCGCTCCTAGCATAGAAATCCACATTATGAGCCCGTGCGATCACATTCCATTCGGTCTATTTGACGCGAACTTTCGAAAAATACATGCATTCTTGCAGCGGACTTCGGTCACATATTTGCCTAAACTACTTTCTTTATTCCTATTTACCCATCCGACTCCTCATTCTGTTTCGCGGCTTTCTATATACTAATTGTTTATGTAATTTGCGTGGCCCTGTTTACAAGCCCGCTCAAGTTATTTGTACTTTGTTCTTTACCGCATTTCGCATGAGGAATCTTTCGCGATTCTCGTCGCTCTGCACGATTTTCCAGGGGGGGTTTGAAAAGGGAATTGTATCCAGAGGAAATGTGGGAAATGACGTCTAATGTTTTTCTTTTTGTTTCAAAGTTAGTCTCATCGCAATACGATTGGTTTGGACCAATGAGCAAACAGAGGGAGGATGTGTCATTGGTCACATCTTACTGATGAAAGCAAAGATTCTGTTTGGTGTTTTTTGGACCAGACTTTCCTCATCTGATGTTTTTGATTCGTTACGTCCATACAACATTTCTGTATTTGTATTTGTATTTTTAATGTAGTATCTTTGATCTACCCTTGCGTCTCTCACGTTTCTATTGTTTATGGTTTGATGTTTCTGATGTATCATGTCTGAATATCCCTGCTGGCAATGAAGATCTTTATCAATTCATCGTTTCGAATTTACATCTCCCGATGATGAATTGTGGTGACGATTCGATGTGAAGTGATCTGAAGTTTGTCCAGCATCTTATTTTGTCATAAGATTTCTAAACTTTAGATTGTTTTCATCTGACATGTAATGTCTAATGCATAACCAGGAAAATTTGTAAATAAAAGGGAAATTGTGGGCGTCGCGTAAATTGCCAGTCACGATAAAAAAAAAAAAAAACAGAAAAAAATTTGACGCCAGGTGAATTCCGATTGGCTAATTAGGAATATCGATTGTTATTCCTTGTTCGTTCGAGTCTCGTTCCGCCGCAAAGGACGCGTGAGTGTCTCATTCTTTATGCGCCACTCAAGTGAATACACTAATGCACCATCGCAGGTGACAGCTCGGCAGGGCCGTATCACGAAAAAAATTGGCCTTGGCAAAATTGTGCAATTAATTTTGTTTGTTTGTTTGTAACTCACTTCATTCAGTTTTGTCGAGATGCCTAGACGAAGTCACCTTTACATTGTTTATTATGTTACGATTGCAAAATGACAAATCAATACAGCGGCGACTCTTCAGGCGCAAGTCTCGCGAAGCCACGCTACCAAACTTATTTTCCTTCTATAGACAACAAAGAGTTTAACGACTTTAATGTATACGAGGATGTATTAAAAAGCTAAAGCGAATTTCAAGCAGATACGCGTCACGCGTACGTGCGGAAGAAGGCCTATCGCGGCGTGCCTATCGTCTCGGTGTATGGCGTCAAGGAAACAAAAGGAAGTAGAAGAAGCGGTTGAAGACTATCAACTCGTAACCGGCCTGTATAACAAGTCCCTTGACCCTGGTGTTAAGCCAATCGTTAAAGGTTCCTCCGGCCAAGATAATGATAAGCCTTTTCCGAGGCTATTTTTGCCGCTCGCGATAACGCGCGCGGGGCAAAGAGCCGACAGGGATTTTCTTCTTTTCCACGTCGATCAAGCGCACTTTCCGCATCGAAAATGCAATCGCTTACTCATTGCGCCCGCAAACTGATTATGGAAGGAATGACGGCCGATGAAACGCTTTATCACGGCCATAATTGAGATGAGCGGATAAGTGCCGATGATTTATGCGCGATGTCTGTAATAACAGTTCTTCGAAGCTCGTCGTAGATAAAATGTACACGGGCTTTTTTTTCGGACGAGGTATTTTCATCGGCAATATAACGACGCAGACGTGACCGAATCAGTTCGAATCCTGATCGTCCATTGATATTTTACGCGAAGAGATTTTTTTGCGCGGCGGGCGGAAAGTAACCGTTTTTAGCAAGATGAAGCGGCGACACGAAACGTATAGGGAAAAGTTCGTCGAGCGGACGTGGGAGAATATTCGGAGGCGTACTGATCAATTAAAAATTGAACATTTTCCGCCCTTGTTGCATAATTCACTATTTTGCATCCCATTTTTTGAAAACGCTTATTTTTGTGCAGAGTATGGAATGATTCGTTCAATTTGAATAGTGTTTTTTAAATTTGAATATTCTGAAGTTGATCATATCCCGATTTTGCAAAAGACATTTTCTACTTTTCGGACCTAGTCCCGAAATGTATTCTTTTTTTATTATGTATATACATATTTTCTTCTTTTTTAAGAAGTAAAAGAAAATATTGGAATTATTTGGGAAAGTCACGAGGAATCAGATTGTCATGGCGCAAACAATGCGATCTTTAACCTTTCGCCTGCGACGGAGAAATAATGTAGGTTTAATGTGGCTTTGATTGCGCATCTGGCGAGACATCGTGCCGGAGTTGCCAGTTCAATGTCAACCTCACGACTCGCATTGAACGGGACCCTCATTCAGCCATGACCACCGGAAATGCGGCGAGGCACGCACCTGTTCGCATGACGTCATTTCGTGCGGTTCTGAACGAACTGTCTAAAGTGTAAAGCAGTCAAGGAACAAGTTACATTCAGAGCCCCGAGTGCTCGCCTCCTGCCCAATCCGACGGATGATATCGTTTACTCACGCCATTTATTTGCCTTTATTGGCTATCGCCGCGTAATGGGTTCCAGCGGGAATATAGAAGTCCATTTATTCATTCAATTTGACAATTAAATCTAGTGCCGACGAATATTATAAGATATCAATTTTAATGTTGACAAAAGTTGAAAAAATCGATCTACATAGATCGATACATTTCTATCAACTTTGGGGTTTTCAACTATTATTTTGAAATAATAAGAATACTGTTTTTTTCTTATCAACTTTTCAACCGATGTTCACACATGCTTACATTCTTTTATCAACTCTGAGGGTTTTCAACTTTTATCAGCTTTTGTAAAAAATTTGGGTGAAACGGAGTATAGGAAAAAAAAATATAAATTGATATATTTTTCAACTCATTATTACATCTCGTTGATTTTTTCCAAATTCAAGATGGCGGATACAACATGGCGGACGGAATTCGTTAAAAGTTACTTAATCGAGATGAAGCGGGGTACTCGGGGGTTTTCGGAGATGCAGATTACGAATCTGCCCTTAGATTTGCAAAATTAAAAATGGCGGATGCCAAGACGGCGGTCAAAAATTGTATTAAGAACTGGATTTAAGCGCCATTTTGAATTATTAAAATTTAAATTCAGATTAAATGCCTTAGAGTGTTTTATGTATCTTCTTTAATTCGTTTGGAGTGAAATTTCACTCGAGGAAGTGAAAGACATTGAGCTAATCTTTTAAAAGAGTGAATTATCACTTTTCAAGAGGAACAATGGGTCACATTTTCTGGAGTGAAATTTCACGCAACTTTAGAGTGAATCGGGAAATGCGTATAGTCCAAAGTCACTCATAAAAATGAAATCACATCATTTTGTGTCTAATTTCCTTGGAGTGAAAATCATCTTTCTCATTCTTTAAAAGTGAATATTTTTCCACAACAAAAGTCACTCATTTCAGAATCGAATTATTTACACTGTTTTGAAAATTTATTATAGTCCTTCGAGAGTGAATATTCACTCCAGGTTTGGACTGGTTTTCAATTTTCCGTCTCTAACATCATTCCCATACGTCATTTCTATGCCGATAACGCATAGTAGGCGAACTTCCTATCGCGGGCATCACTTTGTGTGCAGTCCCAATTCGCTCCAGAGAATATCGATGGACGCCGCGTTGTTTACATTCTCGTCGAGATAAAAAAGCGCATTTACTAAGCCCGTGTTTTTGTCGCAATTCGACAATAAAAGCGACTTCCTAAAATGTCTATCAACTCGTTCCAGATCGCACAGCATTGTATTCTTTATCGAGCGGAATTCCCACTGCTTTCTACAATACGCGGTGCGGCGTATATGCGCGAATGCAACGAATTATTCTCAGCACTTTCAGTGCACCTATTCATCACAGCTCGTTTCGGAACACAACAATCCGGGAACGAGACGAGGACTGCCGCTCTTCCGTCAAAGTTTCATCAGCTATATACGTGAATTTCACGTTCCCCTTTCGCTAAACCTGAAATTCATTCGATTGTTCGCTTTTCTTTTTTTTTTTGGGAGTGCTAAGCGAGTGACCTTGGATTCACTCGACGTCGTTCGGAACTTTTTGCGGAATTTGAAATCATTTTGCATTATTTGAAGAAAAAAACGACAAATTTTTTAGCCTATAAGGCAGAAATAATGTGCTTTCCGCCCGCGGTATTGCGCTATTTCCGTTACGACGCTTGCGAGCATTACTATATAGTCGATTATTATTTGATTATTATTTACATTTGAGTAGTAGAAAGACACGTTTTTAAAAATGTATCTGTAAAGATAAAAGGGGCGGAAAACTGCTACTTTCGGACCCCTCCATTCTTTCTTCCGTTGTGACTGCATTGTTTGCCGTTAAATATTATGAATAGAATAATTAAACGTTTCAAAAAATGAGGATTGATGCGACTTTTTTTTCTTAAAAAAAAAGCGATTCGTTTTAGCCCTAGTGATGTTATTTCCATTACCTATATACTTAATTATTCAATTTATTTAGGCTAATTTTGTATGAAATTCGGAAAAGAAAATAAAGATCCTATGAAATGATTAATAATTAAATCAAATAATATAAATCAATTAAAAAATATATAATTACAATTTCGACGCGGGGATTTGTTAATTTATCAGAAACTCCTAAAAGTGGCTGAAAATGGCTGAAAATAAATACATATTTCAGCAAGACTTAACGCGAATGTACTATTTAAATGTTATTTGGATACGTGGAAATGTCCAGTCTGTTTGTTCCGAACAAAGTGGAAAGTGGGGAGGGGGGGTCTTAACACAATTCGAATTAATTGCAAATTTTAAAGCTTAAACTCTACGAACTTACTAAACTGGTTTTCCAAAATTGCACATAGCTACGGATTCGATTGACACTTACCTGAAACAAAAATAATAAATAAGGTTACTATAAAGTAAATAATAACATAAACATGAGATCGAATTGATAAAAAATATATATAAATTATTTTATAAAATCATTTATATATTATTAATAATAATAATAATAATAATAATAATAATAATGTATAATATATAATTTTATTTTTCACTATGTAGGTAATAATTTTTTTTTTCTTGTTGCCCATCTCTTTCTATTGTTTTCATTCTTATGCCTGAAAAAATGCTGTATTTGAATAAGGTTTCGTTTAACATATTGTATTCACAACTGCGAACGAAATATTTTTAAGTCGAATAAATACTTTCTTAGATGCATAAACAAACAGGGCCTATACGCTTCAGTGGCCTTTGATTTCCGACTTTTCGGAACCACTTTACAGCTCCTAACTATATTTACTTACAAAAACTGTTTAAACAGGTATATATAGAAAAGAGTTAAAAAAGACAAAGGTAAATGTTGAAAAATGATCAGCAAGGGAAAATATAGAAATAAAACTGGTAAAACGCTGAATTATTGATGAGAATTGTTGATAGGCCAGGTAAAACAACGACAATACAATGACTGTAAAGTCTTTTCAATTGTTTCGATGGAGTGTCATTTTGTTGCATTGTAAACGTTGAAAGTAGCAGTTACGTAACGTGTACATAAATGTTACTTGTTACGTAACTGTTACATAGTTGCAATGTAACTGTTACATAGTTGTAATGTAACTGTTATATATAGTTGTAATGCAACTGTTATATAGTTGTAACGTAATTGTTACATAATTGTTACGTAATTGTCAAAATTGTGGTTGCTGTGACAGAAACCGAAAGTTGAATGGGACGAATAAATAAAATTTGTGAATCATTGGTACAATGTTGAAAGAAGAATACTGAGAAGAATTGATGAAATAAGATAAGCAGAATTCAAAAGCAGACAAAATCGACAGGAGGAAAATAAATGATGACGAAGGCAAGTTATGAGGAAAAACAAAAATATAAGCAAAAGTGGAATAAAGCAGATAAATTGCCATAAACAATGGCAATTTTTCTCAATCAATCTACCCTCGAAATGCTGCCATCCGTTGTGGTAAAACTTCTAAAGAAAATTTTTAACCATGGACGAAACACCAAAAATGAAATTTGATAATGGTTTTTGTTTTGTGTTAATTATATCGTCAGTATTTGTCGTGGATAGGTTGACTGTCTTTAATTTACAGGGTGAATCGTCGTTTCCATTCGTCCAAACGTTAGTATTAAATAGTGTCAACATATCTATTTATACAGATGTTGTTCATCACATTTTAATTACAATTCCTATCAAACATTGTATTACAGATATAAAATTATTTCGCATCATCTCGATTCTTTCCTCGTATACAAATTTGCCTTTTTGAATTGCTGTAATTATTATAGCACGAAAAGTTTCCTTATATACAGAAAAGCTGCCAAGTTAAACGATATTATCGATTACGCATTTATGTACGTTTAATTTATTTTTAGAAATGAATAAATGTTTCGATACTCCAGAAATGTTTTGCACATATACATATGTATATGTATAATTATTTATAAAAAAAAAATATATATATAGATAACTATATAAAATTATATATATATATAATCCATAACATAATCCATATTCAGAACAATATATATGCATCAGCAAGAAATATTTCTATTATATGAATATGTGCCATATATTAATAAAAAAAAATGTTTAAATTGAAATTTCTGGTTTTAAGTTGTATTTGATGCTCAAATGAAATTACTGCAAAGTTAATCGATGCAAAAGTCACGTGAAATCTTATAAAATCAAGTAGTTAATACCGAACTTCTGGTTTGCGTTCCACTAGGCCGAAGCCACACAGGAATGAGCGAGCTAATACAATTGTTCAAATACCCGAGGCTCGTTTGCTCTGGCGTCTAGAAACTGGAGTGTAGTTTCAGCCAAGGACGGTTTTTTTTTTGAGTATGTAACAGTAACGGTTAACAAAACGTCGTTTATATACGTATGGATTAACTGTGTGCGCCTTTGGGACTAACGGAGAACAAATGAGTTCAAAATTAAATTTGACACATACATATATACATATGTTTTTTAATTGTTTTGAATTTTTTTTTTTGCTTTTTGTGGGTTTTTTTTTTATTTATTTTATTTTCTTCTGTTTTACATTTTAATAATTTTCATTGTTAATCGAGTTGACGAATACATATATACATATATCATGTATAAAGTTTTCATTTTTTATTTCTTTTCATGTTGCGTTTCTCATGTTTATCATGTTATACTGTTTTTATTTTACTATTTTTTCATTATTGTTTTTACTATTTCTTTCATTGTGAGTTTTATTTATCCGTGTTTCATATTTGATCCAACTGTAAGTATCTACCAAGAATTCCGCGCTTAACAATTCTTCACTCTTTCAACTTTCATCAACATTTCTTACATTTTATCATTATTTTTTTATATTATGAATTTTTGTTACTTTTTTTCAAATTTGAAGCTCTATTTTTATCCTCTACATCATTACTTGCGTTGAATAATTTCTGTTAAAATTGTTTTTAAAATTTTATTATGTTTTATTTTTTCTGGAATTTTAAAATGTTGTTATTTTTACATTTTGTTAATTTTTGTAATGATGTTATTCTTGGGATGTTTTGAACCTGTCGAAAATTTTGTAAGACTTTTATTTGTTTCAGGTAACTTTGAATCTGTATATATGGAAATTGAAAGAAAAGATCGACTTTATCGATCGCATCCACTTTTGCATGCTGAATACCTTTCCCTCTTGTTTACTCGGAATCACGCCACAAATATTTGTTCTCATTCGATACAGTAAAACCATTGTAATTCTTAAGTAAAGTATGAATCACTTATACGCACTCTCTCGACAATGTTAACGACCCCATTTTCTCGATAATCTTATTATAAAGTCAATTACGCTTAACTACGAATAATAGTGACATATATATATATATATATATATATATATATATATAGAGATATACACATTCATATGAAGAGTAAATTTTATATTTGTTAATATACATATGTAAAGTTTATTTATAATATAAAATGTAAAAAGAAAGAAGAACAAAAACGATGAAAATCGAAGAAAAAATAGAAACAAAGATAGACGAAAGTAGAAGAAAAAGAAAAAAAGTGTAAAGAATAAACGAAGAAAAACAGGGGAAGGAATAAAAAAAGAGAAAAAAATACGAAGGAAAAAAGGAGAAGAAGAAATGAATGCAAGCAGAGAAAAGAGAAAACATAAGGAAAAAAGAAGACAAGAAGATAAAAAGAAAAAAAGACTAAAGTGAGAAAACACTTAGAACGTCAATTTAAAACATAAATATAATAATAAAGAAAATATTCAAAAAACGAAGAAGAAAAAATAAAAATAATGAGATACAAGAAGAAAATAAAGAAAAAAGTAAGAAAATAAAGAAAAATGTAAGAAAATAAAGAAAAAAAAAGTGTATAAAATTTAAAAATGTACAAAATCACAGTATAGATATGGAGAACTGAAGAAATAAAATGAGAAAACAGACAATCAAAAAGAACCATATACAATTTTAATAGTAAAGAAGCTAAACATTCGTACGAGTGTTCTTTTTCTTCTTCTCAAGACGGAAGTATATTTCAGAGCTAATCCACTCAAATGCATATTCAAGGGGTAATTAAATTCTGTGATATGTAAACCGTAGAAGTTGTGTGTACTCAAATATTTATTAAGACGAACTAAGAGGCCCCATGATTAAATGCTCCTTATTATTATACGCAAGCCGGATTACCTTTCTTATGTAAGAATAAACCTTTTGAGAATTTTAATCTTTGCTCATCATCCATTCTATATCATGCTTATTATAAATACAATACGGATTTGGTTAATCCTTGCGTCAGTTTTACGATGGTCGTTCAACGAACTCAAAGGTCAAACTATTTGATATACATAACAATAATAGTATAAAGTTTCCTACCCCCAACTCTTTTAAAGGGTTCTGTTTTATATTGGCTTGAAAATGATAACCTTAAAGAAAATAAAAAGTACCAACAGTTCTATACGACCCCATCGGAAGAGTCCTACGACTTTCTCCATTGACATTTTTGTCCTGAATATGCAGTATATAGGACATCTTAAAGTTTGTGATTTGTAAAGTTGGTCCTCCAACACTTTCACATTCAGTCTATTTCAAATTCAAACTATTTTCGTGCTTTGGAATAAAATTTAAATGTATAGTATAACCAAGTCTGAATCTCCAGAATAATTTAGAAGTTACAATCTGTGATTAATATCTTGTTTAAAAATAATACGATTCATTGACTTTTCTATTCGACAATATCCGATTACTGATTAAAATTTCGTCCTGCCTGCAACAAATGAGCATAGATCAAAAGAAATTTTTTTCCAACGTTTATTTTTCATTATTTCGAATATTTCTGAAATGTTTATGTTTTTTTCAATTGTTTGAAATTTCCGTTCAATATCGCTTCCATTTCTTTGGGAATCGTGTTTATCGTGTAGAATCATAGCGCCAGGACCAAAAATGTTGAAAGAAAAAATATTTCAATCATTTTCAATTTGCACTTTATTTTACTTTCGAAGTTACGTCGGTAACTGTTCTACTTTAGACCCCCTCTTATGTAAATTTATTGAAATTTCGTGCAGTTTTGAACCTTTCTTAAGTCTCACGTAATTATCATGACGCTGGAATTGAAAAAGTTGCGGAATCTTTTCAACGAAAATTGTTAAAATCTATATATTTTCATTTTATTTTGTACGCCATTTTACTCTTAAAGTAAGTGAAGTCGAATGAAATAAAGAAAATTGCCATGATTTTAATAATGATGCTTTTTACATTGTCATTGCCGCATATGGTTCTACTACAATCTTTGTGGGTGTGTGTGTGTGTGTGTGAATTTTACCACAATCTTTGTGGCTGTGTGTGTGTGTAAGTTTTATACGTTACGACGTGATATACCGTGTGCAAGATATCGCAACATTTCACTACTAAACTGTGTCATTGACAAATCCCCCCTCCCCCCGGCAGCTTTTTTTAAATTCCGTACAAAAAGGGATTCATAATTCCCGCGCCAGCATGTAATTAACCTGAAAGGTCTCTCTTATAGGAATGTAATATTATGTAGCTCTTTTATAAAACTATGTACGTCTGACGATGATATATTATATGCTCTTAATTGTTAATGCTGTTTCTTTACGCACTTTTTATCGCGCGTTTATTGACAGAAAATGAGGGACTGATGATAGTATATCGAAGAAATAATTTCATATATTTTTGTTATCTGTTTGAACTCATTTTTATCAAAGTAAAATGCCTGCCTTGAATCAGGGACAATACTTATCGCGAGTATACTCCAATTTCGCGCTTCGACTCCAATATCGTTATTCTTCACAAATTTAATCGGAGGTAATTGCTAAGTCAAAATTGAGAGGAATTTAATTTCGAAAAAAAACAACATTTTTGAAAACTTAATTTACACTCTGTACATTGGGAATTCTTAATGAAGATGAGTGAGATTCTATTGCATGGTAAAAAAGAAAATAAAAGTCTTGCTCCAAGCACAATTTTGACAATTATGTAACAATTACGTAAGAACTAAGTAACAGTTTCGCAACAAGTATTAACAATTACGTAACATATAAGGTGGACCATTTTACGTTCGAAACGATATTATCCACAAGGTCAAGACAAGGTTGAATGATGTGTGTTGTAGTTCGGAATAGAGATTGGAAGCAATAAAATTTTTCGGAAAAAAAGATGTCGGGGATGGGTAGAGTCACCTTCTGACCTTTCCCGTGACCTTGTCGATAATATCGTTTTGGACGTAAAGTTTTCCGCTCTTTTCAAATCCGTGATCAAAACTTCCCATTTTAAAAAATTACTTTGACCTTGAAATGACCTCGAAAGTCGTCGGGTTCGAGGTCGAGAATACAACGCAACAAAATGACAATCAATCGATAAAAATTTTCGATCTACAAAAACTGTGACGTCCAACAAAAAATTCAAAATATCCGATATACATTTTCAACAAGAATGAAAACTTCAAAAGATGAAAATTTAAAGTAGAATAACGATAAAAATTATAATCGTTATCGCTCAATAAGTGCTGGTTTTTCAATCACTTCACGCGATAAAAAAACAGAACGACGCTTTACATTTCGTAACGTTTCTGATGGTCGTGTTAAATCGTGCCGCCATTACAAATGCATCAGGCATTTCTTGTATATACTAACTACAAAAAAATGCAGCACTTCGAATAAGGATCAAATAATTATTAATATTATAACCAGTTACCAAGTGATGTCTTCGAAATCTGTTGGAAATAGATGCGTATTGCAATTATTAATCAAAAAAAAAAGTAGGTCTCCGACCTTGGCATCATCAGAATCATACGGGTATGTATATACCCTATATAACTCCGTATACCTGGTCGCGATTCAACCTCGATTATTATCGCCACCGGCGGCATTTACAACTCTTTTAAAGCCGACGTACGCGCGTGTGGCTTCTCATATTTTCGCCTTTCGCCCATATACATATCGAGACGCGCGCGAAATTGCTCGGATATAAACAATGGCCTGGCAGATTTTTTTTTTTTTTTTTTTTACCGGGATGTTTCTTTTAGCCGCGGGGTTTGCGCCGTTTTCACTGATAATGTGTTTTTTTTTATGCTCCCGAAATGCGACTTAATGAGATTCTCACGCAGTCGCCGTGCGAAAGTCTTCCGTGCCTGTCGGCACAGTCGAAAAGAATCGAATGGATTGGAGGAAATTGCCCCGGAAATCTCGACGCGGATTTCGTAATGACAATCCTATTTTGGACGGAACGAAGAAAGTCATCGATATTGTTGAAGGATTTTGGTCAAATATGCCTTAAAAATAGGGATTTTATCGAAAATTAACGTCGTCATTCGTGAGTTGCACGAACTACCAGTATTTTGGGCAAAGGTAAAAAAGCAAAGTTTGAAATTACGTCTACTAAAATTGTCATGAAAATGGGAATTTATCAAGAAAAGTGAAACATTTCGTGATAAATCGATACTTAAAATCCACGTGCATATCGCAATTCTGGACTTTTTGGACATACGTTTTAACGAAATACATAGAGATTGAATGTTTTGGTCAAAATATATATTAATAATATTGATGGATCCTGAAAGACCATAAGCAGTTTTGATCTAACATTAATCTCATGCTGAAGGTTCACATAGTATATCGAAATTAATTTCATTTTGGACACAGTTATCAACAAAAAAAAAACGTTCTAAACAAAATACCAATTATCAATTGCTTTGTACCAGAAAAACTAAGGTTTCTATGAATCTGAAGTTATTATTGAACCACTTTGTCATAGAATTGGTTTTTCAAACAATTGGTTTGACAAAAATATTTTGGTCAATATAGTTCCAAAACAATACAAGTGTATCTACCCAAATGGAAAATGGTAATAAAAACAGCTTAAATTATCATAAAAATAGGAATGAATTATAAATTACAACGTGATGTTTTTCAAAACGATACGGGATTTAAAAGGATTACGTAATCCAAAATATTTTGGACAAAATAATCATTGAAATTCATATGGGAAGTTTCTTTATGTTAACTTTCAGAAGTCAGGTGGACTTGGGAGTATAATGCTTTTTAGGTAAAATTACATTAAAACTTGATAATATTTGCAGTGTGTCGTTTTTGGCCAATCTTTTTGGACGATCTCATTACTGATACGTAACAGTGAAATTCTAAGCTTTTCAACAACACCAACCACTTAATAAATCCACGCACATTATTATAAAACGTATTTTAAGTCGCTATCAATTTCATAATTTTTAGTTTTTGGGCCAAATTTACGAAGACCGCCTACTGGTATATGTCTAAATGTGGTTTCGTATTCTCATAATGATTATAGAAATATAATATCTTAATATGAAAGACGTTCTTGAATTTAAGCATTTTGGGCCAAAATCACTAAGAAACCCTATATTAAGCATTTTATGTGTATTTTCTTAATGTCATTGCACGTTACAAATTTCCATTGTATTTGTTAAAATTACTAGTGAATATAAATACTGTGAAAGCCAACGCATTGCCCAAAATACAGGTAAAATAATATTGGGTGCAGAATTCAACTCTTTTTCATTACTGATATGTATATTTTTTAAACGGATTTTTAAACGATTTATATGTATATATACTTGTCAATAAATGTGAGAGTTACGTAGATCCTTCTGTCAAGATTGTCATTTTAATGGAAAAATCAATTCTTGGAAGTTTTAATAATTAATAAAAGATTAATTGTCTTGTTGTTAGCAAATCTACAAAGTGTATATACGTGCTGTCGAGAATGTAAAAACATGAATTAGTATCTATATATATTTATACATATAATATAATCTGAGATTACGTAATTTACGGCAGTGTTCAAAGATGATTTAATCTTTTGACGATTGTCCATTACTCACGACTCTAGTAAAATTACACGTACACAGTGATTTCCGTACTATTTTCAATCTACAAGAATTTGATAGCACAGGATTACATATTGTATTATTCTTTTATTACGTCGTTACATCTCTGAATTAAAATGACATTAATCACGAAACGTCTATAAATCTCATTTTATGAAATTACTTCGAAAATTTAAATTGAAATTTATTCCCTAGTAGCAATTTGTCCATTTTTTTCTTACACTATCCATTTCTCCTATGCTTTTAACATGGTAAATATCTGACTTGTCTAAGAATTAGCTAAAAAATGTTTTCATTTCATTTGGCTTTTTTTTTTTTTTTTTTTTTTTTGTTCATTTATCGTTAAATTTTTGTTTCTTTTGTTGCGTTTTTGCAGTTTAAAAAGGTATTGATTTTTATGACTACTTCAAATGAGTGGTAAACAATTTTGGGCCCAAAATTCCACTCCATTGGAGCGACACCCTTTGACCTCGTAGAGAAATTATTTTCCCCTTTATTATTATTATTATTATTATTATTATTATTATTATTATTATTATTTTTAATAATTTACACTTTTAGTAGAAATATTCATGTCTTTGTATATATTGCTTTTAGAATCAGTATTGTTATAATGAATTTATTCACTTCAAGCAGGGGTGACTCGACATTCACTCCGAGTGAAACATTACTTTTCGAATGTTTTCGAATAATGACACCCTCCATCAGTCATAGTGGCACTTCCAGTCATCCTCTATGAAAAATTTGGACAAATTTTGACAAATCACCAACAATATTCATATTCGTCGCTAAACTTTCTTTATGACCACATAACTATTGTTTGCGCGATTTCGTAATGTGCGAACGCCTTAAATCATATTCACATTCCTATTTTGTAATATCCAACAATAAGATATGTGACTAATATACCTATCGATGTTATTCTTGCTCACTAATAGTGCAATCTAAGGATGATTAATGAAAGTTCCATCCATTCACGATTGATTTGTACGAGGTAATTTGAAATTCATTACTGCATTTTACCGACACGTGGGGGTTTATCGTTATATTGACACCTTTGCCTCGTTTACAAAGTCACATTGAATTTTGGAAAAGTCGTGTTTTCTTTCAAAAGAAACAGATCATATATGTGTTTACATTATTTACTTCAATATGTAAACACACAAATATCGGTATTTTAAAATTTTTATGGTATTTTTTTGTCCACCATTAGTCGATTGTATACATTTATTATTTTGCTCTAAGCAACTGCTCGGTTTCTCTTTATTGCCCGGTTTTGTGGTGACGAAGATTAAACCAGTTTTCCAAGTGTGAACTTTTTACTTTCAACAATGGCCACTACATAAATTCTCAAAATTTATTTATCGTCCTTTTTTAAATCCAACTTGATTAATCAACTAATATAATCGATTATCAGAAATTAACAAGTCGACTGAAAGATCGAACATATATTCAACAACGCAATGAAAAACCGGCTGAACACATAAATGTGATAAAACTCAGGACTCAAGTAGAGTGGCAATGCCGCTACCAAGTCACCACCTATTCGCAATTTCATAAAGTGTATAAACATTGTTGCCAATTGGAAATCCACGTGACGACCTAACGGTTTATGCAAACTTATTTTTAATCGAACAAGCAACGTTTCGCCAGAAACCCATAAACAGTTGAAACATATTGTGCACCTCCCTCCGGCGCCTTATGCAACACAATAAAATATGATAATTACACCGAGGCTTTAAGCGTTTTCTCCCATACGGACGATCCGTCAACGGAGGCGTCTCTTGGCGACATGCGTATGCAAAGTGCAGCAGGATGCACAACAACAAAACACGTGAGCAATGAACCCGGCAGCGCGAAACGGTACGTGAAAGGCTCCTTTTAAAGTTGGCAACAATGTGATGTGGGTTTTGAATCGCTCTTTTCGAACTGGGCTTAATCGCGAGCTATAATAAATTGCGCCTATAGCAATTACCGCCGTAAAATTCATATACGGACTAACGTCACACACATTCAAGACGATCCATCCGGGCAAAATGTACGCTACGAGGAATGTGCATTGCTCAATGACCTTTTCACGATCCTTTCCATTCGACGTGGAAATTGCTTTGGCGATATATTAACGATATATAGACGCAAAGAGTCACCGACGCGCTCCTTTCCAGTTTCATAACTCGAACTTTATTCCCGTTGTTGAGCGCCGGCCCGTGTACCGTACGTTAAAAAAAAAAAGCACAATTTCCAACGCTTTTCGAAGCGACGGCACTACAATGCTTTTCTTCGGCCGTAAACGTTCACCGCGCACTGAAATCGTTAAAGCGATGACAAAAAGCGGTACGCATGTTTAATGGAATTTCGAGAATACGACGATGGGTAAGACGAAGAAACCATGAGCTACCGTATAAATGAGAGAGATAATGATAGCGTTCTGGTCCCACTGCTGACCGTACAGAAAAATCTGAACTGAACCTTTAGTGATATGACTCCCTATCTTCAAGAAACTTATTATCGTCGATCGGGGCAGAAATATTTGTTGACGTTGAAAATACCGGAAACCATTATAAACCATTTGTTTCAAACTTTTATCACTAACGAATGAGGGGTAATACGATGCGCTTAGTGATGCCACGATGCATTCAGTGCTAAGTATCGAGATCATCAGGATTTTCTTAGTCAAAACCCTACAGACCTAAAGAGATTACATTTATTGAGAATGCGGTACACTTTGCGGTAATCCTATTTGAGATGAGATAATAGTTATGACACGATGTAGTTAGTGATATCTGATAGAGTTTAAGTGATACGATTTAGTGACAATACATATAGAAAGAGTACGATTGGTATTTTAAAATTTGATCATACGAGGCTTATGGATGAGAAGACGTGACACTCGAAACATTTAAGTCTTACTGACTAATTTTTATAGTCGTCAGGATATTTTTGTGAAAACATATACATTTACAAAGTATGGCCGCATATATGTTAATAATAATATGTTAATAGTGATAATGACAACGCTGCACGCTTAGTGACAATGCGATACATTTTATGATAATGCGATGTACTTTGAGACGAGCCGATATACTTAGTGATGGCACGATACACTCGATACACTAACATACATTTTAAAAGAACGCGATACATGTAGTGACAACGAGATAGTCTTATAGGCTATCGTAAACTTTGCGACATTACCAAGCACTCAGTGACAATACAACGCATTCATACACCTAAAGACAATGCGATGACACTTAGTGATAACGTGATATCGTTCATAAGAACACTACAAATTCACTAACGATAATACAATACATTTAAAAAAGAAAACGATGAGCATAGTGAAGACACCATACATTTGGGAAAGATACTAATATACACTGAATAACGATACATACATTTGATGAGAACGCGATACACTTAGTAACAATGTGATACAATTGGTGATATTATGAATTTCTTAATAGAATTACGATTTAGTAACACCATTGAAATTTAATGCAGTGCAAATTAATTCACTCTCTCTAGGTAGAACTTTCACTCTTGGAGTGATTCGGGGAATTGGCACTAATTATTTTGACTTTATAAGATTATATTTTCATGATTTCGGAATTCGTGTCCAAATCACTTAATCAAAAAGTGATCTTAAAATTCAATGGCATCGATCTACCGTATGGTGTAAAAGTCATATAGTGCATTAAGTACCATGAAGTATACTTAGCATTGTACTATGCGTATGTTATAGTATCAATGAGGCACTCACATGTATATAGGTACATTCTAGAGATATACTGGTTGTATCAAGGTCTAATGGTATAGTATCCCGATCGAACCTGGAAAACTTTTACGTCTAACGGTGTTTTCAAGTTCCAAAATGTTACGCGATGATGCGGCATGAAAAATATTGTACGGCTTGGTTGTATAAATCGTAGGGGGTCCGGGGAGGATACAATACCCACCTGCCATGGACGCATAACGTCGGGGGATTCCCCATTCGCAAAACGTTGATTCATCGGGATTGAACTGGATTGTGAAACGACCCATACATACACATTATATATATATAATGAAAATATAATCTTATACAGCAAGATTTTCATTCACTTTTGATATATAGTCTGATTTCAATCTTGAAAGAATGAACATTTTTACACGAGTGATTCGATTATCACACCAGGACAATTTTTTTCATTAAAAAAGCATACGGAATTTAGAGTGAAAATGAATTTTTTTCCATATCGATTGTCTAGATCAGTTTGAATAAAATGCCAACATCATTATACAACATATTATTACTCTTTAAATGTCTAACGGTGAAAATGGAGTCGCTTTTTTGAAAACTCAATTGTTCACTTTTTTTAGAGTAATACTTTTCACTCTTTTAAGAATTAATCGGAGAATCGTTACTATATAATGAGTGAAATTTTATGGAATGAAATTTCACTCTTAAAGAGTGAAAATTGAACTACTCGTCGAAAGAGTGAATTTTACACTTTAAGAGTTACTATCACACTTTTTGGAGTGAAATTTCACTCTATATTGGAGTGAGTCGGAGAATTTACACTCAAGACAGAGTGAAATGTCACTCTTAAAGAATGAAATTTCATTCCAAGTAATTTAGAGAGATCGCACTCAATAGAATGAAAACTTAACTCTTTTTGAATAATTATGCTCAATTTTCATGTAATTTAGAGAATAAATTTATACAAATTTTTCTAACGAATAATGCGCTCGTATTTAAAAAAAAATCTTTTTTTTATATTTTTTATTTTTTTAAAAAACGTCAAAATGTCAACAACCCGTGTAAGAGATGACACCAATTAGCCACCTTACGAAAATGTAGCTGGACCATACAAGCATTAAAGAAAGCGGATAATATGTATATATATATATATATGGGTCACTCCAAAATACCGGTTTTAAAAAGAAATTCTCGAATTAAAGGTCTCATATCCAGAATCTTCGGACGTCGCATCTCGGCTTAAGATCCATGTTTTCCTCACAAATATTTGCTCATTTCACACGACTTCCGACCGACTGAGATTTAATTTCGAAATGTAGAAATCGTATACGCGATAGATCTTTTAAGTGATGACACCACGATGATATATTGAAAGAATCGATTATTTAGAAACGCTTTTAAAAAATCGTTTCAGCCTTCAAAAGACACGATGTACATTCGTTTACCTAGCTGGGAAAAGGAAAAAAGAAAAAAAAAAAATTTTATAATCGTTTTCGTGCTATTTTTGCGGGGTTGTCGCCGAGAGTGCTAATAAAAGCGGGCCTTTGGCGATACGGCGCAGGTAGAAGCGGTCACCAACCATTGTGAATTTTTTACTCCAAAAGGGAAATAATAAATTGCTTTTTTGGAAGAGCAACTGTACGGAGCTGGAATCGCTGACTAATGACGTATAAAGAAATTTCTTAAGTTATATACAATTGATACCGAAAACTTTGAATGCTTTTTTTTTTTTACTTAAAACCATGTTTTTCAAAATCGGCACGTAAGAGAACCTTAAACAATTTTCTTCCGATCGATGAATTTAACAGTTACGTACGAGAGTTTTTTTTCCGATTATTTGACATTTGTAAAAAATAGATCATTTTTTATACGACAATGACGTTTGAAAAATTCTGACTTTCTATTTCAACCTCGCCTTTATTTATTTTTTGTTTGGTTTACATTTTTTTTTTTTTTTTTTAATTTATTATTTTTAATATAATTAACAAAAACATTTCACTTTGTGTCCCAGGATGAAATATATACGGGTTCATGCACCGCCATTTTGTATTCTTTTTTCGAGAAATATCAATTTTTTACATACTTTAATATGTGTGATAAAGCCTAAAACTTTATTTCACACTATATATTATTTTATTCTTTTCTAAAAATTATATAACAAAGAGTGTAATTACTATGATTTACTACTCATTTTATTGTACTCATTATGTGGGTTCTCAAATAGAAACCGAAAGGGGTTTAAAACAGGTAATCCCTGATAAAAACATTGACCTGGAAATGCGAGCAGATCAATTTTGCAAAGCTTTTGTAAATGAATTGTTTTATCTTACCTAAATGATTAAAAATAATTTGTATACAAAATTCTATCATTTAATTTTAAATTATATTTACTTTCTTTTTTTCTTAATTTATAATTTTAAAATAATTTAAAATTTTTTTGGGAATTGTATATGTCATATATAGAATCACCCTTACAGTGGCCAATTATTTAAAACACATTTCAATTACTTTATATTTATAGTTTATGCTTGTTTCGAGGTTAGGTCGGTAAACGTTCTATTATTTAATACGAATTGACTCAATTTTTGACCTGTAACGCGATATAACGATCTTTTCGATTTTCTTTTATATTTATATATATGTATATTATTTTTTCCATTTAAAAATATAGATGAAATAATTTTTTTTCAATATTTTGTTAACATTTATTGTTTACTACAATTTCCCTTTTAAAACATCATATATATATGCATATACATATTAATTATTTATATATGAATTATAATTGTGAAATTAAAAAGTAATCAATTTTTCGTAATTTATATTTACGAAACATTACGTCTGGTAATTTCAGGTTGTTAATTCCTTCTTTCCGTTTTATTTATCTCCATATATGATCCTTTACGTAATATATTTACAAGATGCTCACAAAAACAAAACAAAAAAAACTTGCCTTACGTAATAACGCGATTAAGTATAATATCATTCATTTAAAAAAAAATACATTCCAATTTTTTATTTATTCCTTTACTCGTTTTTACGAGCAAAATCATTGCTCTCTTTCGAAATCACGAAATTATACCGTATATATATATACCTATATATATATATATATATATTCAAGTTTCAAAACCCATATTCGGTATATATATACCGAATATGGGTTTTGAAACTTGAATTATGCACCGAAATTGTCGGATTAAAAATAATCACAATAAATGTTAAAAACGTACAAAAAAAAAATGAATAAATTGTTGTAGCTAATTACTACAAAGATCGATTCGATTCCAATGGCCTCTCTAATAATGTAATTTCTGTTAACAAAGTTTTCTTTCGATTCGTGCCGTACATTGTAGTCATTAGGTGTACGATTAAGAGAGATTAATCGCAACGTCGGCCGTTTTCTCACTTATCGACACGTTCCGAGAAACCTCGGGCATAAACATCGGTCAATTTCAAAATTCCATATACTTTTTATTCGAAATGTAGGTTACCGACTTAAATCGTTGAATTGACCTATGGAATTCGTTTCGCTGCCCCCCCCCCCTCCCTCCTCCCCCCTTCCATCTACCCCCCTTCCGCTTTTCGCTTCTCTCTTTTTGAAACGAGTTTCATTTTCACCATCATATATTACCGTTAATTTCATATCAGTCGCATAAGTGGCATCTTGAAATTTCGAAAAAGTCATCAGAGAAATAATCGATCGTACCGAATATGACACGAAAACAAAAAACAATTGATGTCAACAAGCATTAATGTCGTCAATTATGATCTTATCTACTGCTGTATTTTGATGTTAATCACGTTCAAAACACGATGATTGTCTTTAAATTAGTATAAGTTATCGTTTCTTGAAATTTAGTTTAAGTTAAAATTATTTTTAAAAAAATAGTCGTTTGAAAAACAATGATAATTATAATCATAATGACAATAATATTCTCAGACAGTTTAGAATCATTTGCTTTTTTCGGCGTTACAATTTTTACGAACATTCCAGCAACGATGATAAGATAACGATCATAATGACAACGATGATAACACTAATGACGATCGTTATCTCGATATACCTACTTAATGATGTTGACGATTCTCTCAAACCAATTTGACGACATAATAACATTTTTTACCTGAAATCGTCCAATATATTCAATAATGACTATTTTTAACGATAGTCATATGTTTATCGCTTCGAAGCGCATTCCTGACGATGACGTTATTCTTCTACAGAAGCATTACAACAATTTTGTTGTTTTGTTGTCATTCGGCGAAACACGTGTCCCAATTGTGGTCAGGTGTAATCATGCGCCAAAGATAAGGATGACCGACGATGAAGATGACAATACTGCGGCGGTATAGTCGCAGTGATCAAAGTAAACAAAATATCGTTGACTTTGGTAAGACTTTACACGTTTCGGATCACACGTCGTGATCACAGATTTTAAACTTGACAATTAACGCACCGCAATTCTAAAATCTTTGACCTCGTATAATATATTCCGAAGATGGCCTTCGACTTCATAATTATTACTGTCGCACTGACAGTATATCGATTAAAGAATCGCTTGCTACGATATATCGAAGATGGGGTTAGGTTGCCTGGCTTGGGAACAAAATAAGGAACTTGCGAAATCCTATAAAGGGTTTGCCAATTATCACTTGTCATTCGTATATTTATTCTTTGCGATACGACTGTACAATTCCAATGTGGTCCGATAAACGGGTTTATAAATTTGTATATCGAAAGTTTTGTAAATCTAATTTGCACTATTTTATAGCTGAATTCGTATTGTTTATATAGCTGAAGCAAAGTGTAGTAGTTCAATAATAAGCCTGGACTCGTTTTGAACGTCGCCAAACAGGTGTACGATCATTAGACCCATGACGAGATGAAAATGCCGATGACAGCAGTCGACAAAAAGTCCTGCAAGTTTGACTAAAAAAGTTTGACTAGCACGATATGCAAAACAGTTAAATTCATGTGTATATATTCGCTAAATAATAATAATTGGCCTTTTTGTTTTGTATATAGTTATAATGGCAATAAATACATACCCTGATGAAACGTGGCTTGTATCCAGCATCGTCGATGTCTCCGGCAATAATCGGGATGTTCATCCTAATATATCCAAATTGTAAACACTAGAAATTCACTCGATTGACGCACGCACCTTGCACCACCAGCACTTGACAACTAACTGAAGGAACTGGGAATGTTTTCGACACTCCTCACTGTAAAATCTCGATGCTCTTTACCTATCAATTTTCCGGCAACGCTAAGCCGATAACGAGGAGGTAGTTTCGGAAACTTTCGGGCCGACCACCTGTTGCAGGGCCCTCTAGGCGCTTCACTTGACAGCTGATCTATTCTTTCAAAGACCGTTGCACCGGACAGCTCCCGGATGCTCGCAGATATGACAATAGAACTCACTGAACACTTTATCGACGTATTATATACGTATTTCCATCGAGCCGATCTCGAATCCCTCCGGCACACGGGGTGGGGGTGATAAACAAACCCGAGGACGCGTTCGGATCCGTTCCGTTCGTTATTAGGGAACTTCCGACTTGAAATTCGAAAATCGAACGTCTTACGTTGCGGCTTTACGGCTCCGTAAACGCGGGGCTCACCGCGTGCTGCAGTTTTGAAACCGTATTATAGCGAGGCCTATAACGTCGCGTGCAGTGACGTATCGACGTGAGCCCAGACTGCGGGATGGGTGATGGTCCGTGAACGAATGCCAGCAGTTACGCGCGCCGAGTTTAAAAGGGGGCGCCCTCTGTGCTTCGCCGTCCGTGATCCGGCGCTAGTGATACGGGAGGCAGTTTTCCGTATGGGCTTGTGTAACGCGTGTCGAAAGTCCCCTTACTGTGTTAGTGTGACTCTACCGAGCTGCGCATGCGTGTAGGTGTCGCTTCCCGCGCACCTCAGGTCTGTCCACCCGTTCGGTCTGGCTCTCTCTCTCTCACTCTCTCACTCTTGATCGGTTGCTTTTGTGCATTTACATATGCATTGCCAGGTGTGGACTCGAAATCCGCCGGGCCCTCGTCGTTCCCTATCCCCCACTGATATATATATATACATACCCTGGTAGAAATATGTCCAGTTTTCTGTTACACTGCCCAGTTAGCCTATAATACCTTTAACATGGGAAAAAAACAAACTGGACTCATTTTCTACTAGGGTATATATATATATATATATATATAAAATACAGATAGGGCATAGCTATCTATAGAAGAAGCTCCTCAACGTGAAAGCGGATATTTGGACGTCCTCAGGAGCTCCTCAGGTCATCACGGGACGAATTGTGTTGTCTGGGTATATCCCTCTGATAGGGGAAACAAGCATTCATATACCCTGCTAGGGTAATATAAAAGATTCATCAATTCTCTTCACTGCTTGGGAAATATTAATAGTATCTTCTTTACTACTCCTATAGTAGAAATCAGGTTGTAAATATCCGGGCGAAACTTGGCCCTGACTCGAGCCCGGATATCCATCAAGGCGCGAGTTAGGGCCCAGATATTTAGAAACAGATTTCTGCTAGGGACCTGTTAGGGGAAAATAGCAACATCTCCCTACCCTGTTAGAGTGAGAAGTACAATATTTTGTAGCCCCAAAATACCACCTATACTAGGTAGTATTTAGAAACTACAAATATATGAGGAACTAACGTTTTATATATATATAAAAAAAGGAACTAACTTATCGTGATATGATCACACTTAAATAGATCAGAGAAGCAATATGCACACTCGATCACGAAATCGAGCGAAGAAGAATTAGCAACTGATGGCAATCAGAAAGGTCACGGATAATTTTCCATTAAAGGCCTGTCCACTATAGATTGTACAATCTGTGAACTACTACTATCCAGATACAATAAAAATTGTTAAGATATTATAATTAAGTTGAAAATATATATGTTTGTTTACTAAATAAAAGAGTTCTCATTTGTCGCCTTACTTTAAGTATAGTGTAAGCTAACACGTATTTAAATGGTTTATAAGTTAAGTAGCTTATTTTCCGCTCTGTCTAATCAACTCTTAGTTAAAGGAGTAAGTATAACCTTCTAATACTACCGCAAAGACACTAAAGTAACATTACGGTGCCACATCTTGTTGCGTAATATTTCCGTGATATTACGGTAATATTATACGGTTTCATATGTTGCGGAGTAATGAAATCATAATCATACAGTAATATTCCGATGTCAGATATGTTGCGGCGTAATCGAACTGTAATCTTACTGTAACATTACGGTGTGATATGTTGCGATGTAATGAAATCGTAATCTTACTGTAACATATGTTGCGGAATAATGAAATCGTAATCATACAGTAATATTCCGATGTCAGATATGTTGCGGCGTAATCGAACCGTAATCTTACTGTAACATTACGGTGTGATATGTTACGGCGTAACATTACCTTAATGTTTTGAACAATGTTTGGAAACAATTTTGTAATAGTACGGAACATTGCAATATTACTGTTATATTACTGTAATATTAAGTGCTGTGTGGGATATACAACTTATGTGTGACAAAAATAGCACACTTTCGTCAAATGTGCCGAACTATATGTACGAACTTGATAAATGAAACAAAAAAAAAAAAAATACGGATGACCTCTTCTTTCAGCGTAAGACCATCAGGGCTAAAACCAGATGTAAACAATGGTGCTGTGATACATACAATACAACGTAAAAAAACGTAAACAAAGTTCGCAAATTTTTTAACATTGTATTGGGAATGTAATATTCAAAGCTATATTTCATAATTATTATTTATTAACTCCCAATACATTTTTTCTTAATTATATAATTTGATATATTTGTCAATAAAGATTTATATTAAATTTTTAATTACATATTTTATTGTAGGTAAATTTTTTTAATTTTGTTTTATGATTATTTTAGCTAAAATTGATGAAAATATAGTATTTTGGACCGTACACGATCCAAAAATATCGACATTTTACGAAGTTATAATGTTTTATATATTCACATTTTTATGTAAAACTTGAAAACGATTGTAAGTGGGTTTTACAAAACATGGAGTATCTTCGAAAATCTGAGAAAATTCAAAAGGATGTATATTTTTATCAAGAATACTTTAATATATGGAACAAAAGTGGCATATCTATGAAAAAAAAAAGAAGAGTAAAGTATTAAAAAATAAGTCCCCTAGATATAATACGACTGCATATAATCATACAGTAATAATAATAATAAAAGGGGCCATTAACTTTTTATTTTCTTTAAATTAAATTTTTATTTAAAATTAACGCAAAATAATTTTTTTTTTTTTTTTTTTTAATTTTAAAGAAGTAAAATAGCTCTTTCACGAGGAAAAAGGTGAAAATATCGCAACTGGTATGGAAATTTTCAAATAAATTATAACGTCGTAATTCGTCGATATTTGTCAGTCGTATATGGTCCTAATAACTTTATTTTCATCTGTTTTATAATTTTTTTGCTAAAAATTCTTTATAAAGTTTGTTAGACTTTTCTTACTTTGTTTTTATAAAAGTCATATTTTATATATATTTTTAGAATTTCTACATTTTTCACAAAATATTTTTTACGGTTATGTCAACGATGGAAATGAATGAATTTACATATGGTAAAATTTTTTAAATTTCATAATTGCGTTTATTTTTATTTTTTGAAAAATTGTTTGACTTATTGTTAGTCTTTCATATTCAATGTATTATTAATTTCGTGATTTTTCAAGTGTATAGTCGTAATTATATGTCACATAATTATTTTTTTCATTATTTTCTTTTACGAAAATTATTTGTTTCTGACAAGGGGGCCTTAATATATATGTCGGTAGAAACGTTCTTTTAGTTGGATTTTAATTAGATTCAATTCGTTTCCAAGAAATTTATTTACAAAAACTTTCTCACCTCATGAATAAAATTCTACAGATAAGATGATTTATTCGATTGGTCGTTGACAAAAATTCCACTCCCGTAGTGTTAATGTATCGTTTTGTGAAGAAGATATCGAAAACCTTGGCAGGTGATTAATCAAGAAATCTATAGTATGTAAATACATATAAAATTTCCCTTCAATTATATAAAATTAAGTTTCCTGCTAATAATATAAACTCCATGCCCAAAATGGCATTTTTAACTGCATACGAAAACAGGCGTCTTTTATCAATTAAAAAGTATCATATTTTTTACATTTTTTTTTAAATTGAACCTTGAGATTGGTATTCCATTAATTATTCATATATAAAATATTTCAATTTAATATAAAAAAAATTTGTCCTTTAAAATGAATATTTATTTATTGTTTAATTACATGTTAAATGAATGTTTTAATTATACGATTAAAGAGACGTTTAATTTATCATCAAAACAATTAGCCGTAGGTTAGAACGTGGGTAATTCATTCAATTTCAAAAGGAGAGATATTTTCGCGCGTGAAAACTTTTCTATTTCATCCGCGATACAGCTATATACATGGCATTCAGAAGATGCAAATTGCGCAATTTTTTGCGCCAGAATTCTTGGAATACCCGTGAATGCTCCACTATAGAAGCAAACACCGTCTGCCATTCATTCCTAATGTATTATCTCTTCTGCGGGCACTGCGGTGGTTCATTCCTGCAATATTCCGATTTATACGCGTGAATAACAAATCAGAATGTATTTTAATCTATTTTCAACCACAAGAATTTAGAGAATATAAAGATATCCAAGAGATAATAGATTAAAAAAAATTTGTTCTTCAAAGATGACGGTTTCAAAATGGCGGCTAAAGGGAGTATTTTTTCTCGATCGATCTACATCGCGGCCATCAACGTTAGTTTTTTCTGTCATGTTTTCGAAGACAAAATATCATTTATGGGAGTTTTTGAGATCGCCACGATTCTGACGTGAGAATTTAAAAAAAAAACAAGATGGCGGGACCAATATGGCGGATGCGCAAGTTAATTCATCGTTTGCTAGTATAGTTAATCGAACAAGTGAACTTAATTACACATGATTATTACAATTGATAAAATTAATAAAAAATTATTATAAAAAATGTTCAAACCAAATTTTTAATGAAAGAATGGTTAGAAAACTTCATATCATTTGAAACTCTAAAAAACAATTCTCTATTCCTATCACAAATGAAGAATTCCTTTATTTTTTCATGCAGCGGAAACGTGTGCCAAATGCGTTAAGCATATATATATTATGCTGCTGGTATCGCGTCTGTAATCATTGGCTTTCCGGATTTCAGAGCGACATTGCAAATATGGATACGCACAGGACGTAATACGTATACATATATATCTCAGTAGCGATGGAATGCATTTCCGTAAGTACAGGGATTTAACGATCTAAGCGCGGTCCAGTATATATATCCGTATAATTAACCGCGTCTTGTTACACACTTACCCCACTATATATATGTATACATATTGGCGCTTTCACTTTTCCATGGCCCGATTGCGAATCATCGCCTAAAGATTTATGAAAAAATTTCAAAGGTCCGGAAAACCGAAAGGATGCCGTGGAAAATGGGTCGCGGAAAAATGAGACGGTCGTATATTTCACGGCTAACATTAATGTGTCTCCACTGACCATTTGAACCCCATATTGCGTAAAATGTCTCGTGTTAGGCAATTTTTACAACTCAATTTCTGCAATTTTTGCGTCCGCTATATAGCAAAAGTAGCGTTCGTCATTTTTCTGGACGCTTAAACATTTCTCGTTTAATCTGTCCGCGATTTATAGCGATAAGACTTTATCTAATTTCAATAATCGCTCGTCGGTGCGACGTTCACTTCTCTGCGGGTTACCTTCGTCTTGTTGAATTCTGGTTTCACATTCCGTACATTTTTTTTTAGAGTTTCGCTGAACGAACTTGAAAGGAGTCGATTTAGCCATTAGATGGTCGCTACTATACGTTCGACCGAAACACGTCGAAGTACTATATATCGCTTTAGAAACAAATTTTTTCTTTTAGTTTAGGAAAACTGGCAGACCAAAATGTTGTACAGTTGACCAAAAAGGAAAGGCGATTCCCCAGAAAGTCACCAAAGAAATATTCGATAATTTTCAGAAATTAATGAAAATTATAACAATTATAACCACTCTCAATTAAAACTATTAAGACCTAAATTCAGTCAACTTACTTAGTACTTCGACCCATACCAAAGATTGGGTCCAAGTAGTGAATTTGGATACACCAAAAAAAAAAAAAATGACCATATGTCTTTTCATCAAATGTCCATGTTTCACATTAGCCCTATCAAAGCAAAAAAGAATAGTTGTAAGATGCCAAAAAAACATTATCACGAAAAATTTAAAACATATTTTTATACTTTTAATGCATAACTTTATCAATTTAGTATTTAAAATATTGCATAATGCCTTAAAATTTGAGGGAAGAAATAGCGAATCTAAAGGTTATCGGTATTTTTAAATCGACCAATTACAAGTCGAGACATCCATAATTTTAAAATAAAAATAAAAATAAAAATAAAATATTGTTCTAAAATTGAAAAAATTGTTCTTATATAGTTTATTGAGGAAAATGATGGATGTGTATTCAAAATATGCGGAATTTCATAATGAATAAAACAGTCGTCGGTTTTTTTAAATTAACCAAACAGAAGTCGAGACATCCCTAATTTTTAATAGAATAAATATGTCAGATTTAAAAAATCTTGTAATTTCTCAATTCACTAAAGACTTTGTGTCACAATAATTATAAAAAAATACTTAAGGCCTCTTTCTGGGTCTTTTCGGCATATTTTCAAGAATTTTTTTTAGTAGTAAAATGCATTTAATTTCATGAAACTTTTTACATATTATATGTC
>JAPYZR010002837.1:0-35569 GCA_030522945.1 Trichopria nigra
AATTTAAAGTTATTATGTATGTAGTATATACTTTGTATAAAATATTCATAACAAAGAACACGGAATGGTTGCGGTTGACTAAACTCATATTGTAGACTATAAATTATAAAAACGTTATAAAGTTTACGAAATATGGACTGAGCGAAGTATATTGAATTAGTGAGGCCCGAAGGGCCGAATCAAGACAATCTTGCGAGCGAAGCGAGCCTATGGGGTCCAGGGGGCAGAGCCCCTTGGTGGGGTTGGCGGCCGAAAGCCGCAGGGGCGAAGCCCCTAGTTTTGGATTCGAATTAATATTTATCGATATTTTTCCATTTTAGGTAGTTTTATGAAAAAAACAAAAAAAAAAACAACACTTTCTTATAATATCAACTCACCAAGAGATGGCGCTGGACTCGAGGACAGATCTCTCTGAATGTCCGCCTTTTCTTTAAGGATCTTGGTTTCATACGAGACCACGCATTTCTTCACCCTGTGATCTTCGTCGTCGCTTTTTACGGAAATTTCAAAATCTTTATTGGACTCATCATCAGACGGTTCGACTATTTGGGGAGGCTCTCCGGAAGACATGGCCGACCTCCTGCCGTCTTCAATGTCCGATTGTTCTTCTTGCCTTTGCTCCTCTTCTTCTTGGCTTTGCTTCTCTCGTTCTCTCTCTTCTTTTTCCCTGTTTTCCTCCTCTTCCTCTTCTGCATGGCACAAAAATAGTAATTATTTCAAGAATATATTTTCCTTCAAACGCTTGACCAATTGTATCAGGGGCTGTATTCGTGAAACATCAACCATATTTTGTAATTTCTTCAGCTGGAATATTGAAGTTATGATATTATGTTGAAGATAACGTATGAATCGTACTCGGCGATATTGAAATTAAAATACTATTCACGGTACTCCCTGCTCCATTTCATTGATTGTCAAAAAAGATGGCCGCCATGGACATCCAAATAGATTTAGACAGGAGTTCATAATTTATACATTATAGAATAGGACAGGAGACCCTCTGTATTACAAAAAGGGATGATTACTATCCAACTCTCTAAATATGAATCACTGAAAAACCGCTGATTGTCAGCGAATAGTCGCTGATTGAATCAGTAAACTACTTCTGTTACTGATTCATAAGTTAAATCTATCTATCTACCTCAGAATACATAACAGTCTCATCGTCACTTTATTTTTAAACAATATGAACTTTTACATGATTTAAAAGTTCTGCATCAGCTGCTTAAATCAGTGATTTAATATATGTAATTTACAAATAATGTTTTTTATCATTTTTCAAAGTTTTATCCATAATTTCCAAATATTTACAGTTTCTCGAAGCCTTCGAAGTTTTCAATGTTTTTCTTTCTCTCTTTTTTTGAATACCAAATGTATTCTTTTGCATTTCATTTTACAAATGTAACCAAATTAATGTTAGTTCTTGGAAAGTGAACTATATTTTCCAGCAAACCGTTAGTTTATGTACTATTATCATTTACGCCAATAAATCGATAAATAATTTTTTAAATTAGATTTAAAAGTGACAAGAATTAATAAAAATTGCAACATTCTTTTTAAAATTACTTCAATTAACAAAAGTTCGTCAAATTGACAAAAATGTAAAAAACAATTCATTTAGTATAGAAGTGACTTCAATTGACAAAAGTTATTGACTAAAGTGTCTGCAATTGAGATGATTGACAATTAGTAAAATCGACAAATATGTAAATTATGAAAAATTACCAGAATTAATAAAGCACTGATGAATGTGACTCCAATTGACAATTGTGACAACAGTAACGTACGATAAACGGCTGATATTGTCGATAGTAAATGCTATTGACAATGACAACAATTCAGAAAAATGACAAGATTGCGTTTATAAAATTACTACAATTAACAAAATAAGTCCAATTTTATTAACATGTGAAAAACAAATCATTTACATCAATTCAAATGTTATTGACAAAAGTTATTGACTATAAAGTGTCTGCAATTGACATGATTCACAATTAGTAAAATCGACAAATATGTCGATTATGGAAAGTAACCAGAAATACCAGACATCATTTTCAATTAATAAAAGTGGCACGATTATTTTTAAAATTACTATAATTAACAAAAGGGAGTTCGATTGGCATCGTTGACAATTGTAATACATATAGCAATAAATGTTGTTGAAGACCTGTTGCATGAGTAAATAAAATTGATAATGACGAAAATTGACAATGATAACAATTGACAATAATGACAAATAATTTACCTAACAATTTACTATTGAAAAGTGGCGACAATTAGTAAAAGCCATGGTTTAATGTGACTGCAATGTCATAATTGACAATGGCAGCAATGTCATCATTGACAATGACAGCAATGAATAACAGTGGCACCATTATTTATAAAAATACTATAATTAACAAAAGGGAGTTCAATTGACATCGTTGACAATTGTAATACACGTATCAATAAATGATGAAGACTGTTGCATGAGTAAATAAAAATGGCAATGACGAAAATTGACAATGACAACAATTGACAATGACAACAATTGACAATAATGACAAATAATTGACCTAACAATTTAATAATGAAAAATGGCGACAATTAATAAAAGCCATGGTTTAAGGTGACTGCAATGTCATTATTGACAATGGCAGCAATTAATAACAATTAATAACAGTGACACGATTATTTATAAAATTACTATGATTAACAAAAGTGAGTTCAATTGACAAAAATATCAATTAATAGAAGTGATGACAATTAATAGAAATCATTAACAAAAATGACTGCAATTGACAAAGTTTACTACAAATAATTGACAGAATTGACACCAAAAATTGTCAACTGTTATGTCAATTGATGAAACTGCAATAAATAAAAAAAAGTAGCATAATGAATAAAAATAATCACAATATACAATAATAAAATAAATAAAATAAAAATAAATAGAAAAAGAACACACACACACACACACACACACAAAGTAACAATATAGTTACAAATATATCATAGTTACACCTTACCTACGTGCTACAATTGAGATTACACAATTGTTACATTTTATTTGTTTGGGTTTTTATTGATTTCTGCAATTTGTTACGAACAGAATCAGTAATATTGTTTCGTTCGATCTAAGTCGGACTTATTCCATAATTTCGAAAACCACATATTCGACTTCGTTGAATTAATATTTTTTTTTTTTTCTAAAAAATGACAAAAAATGAAAAAAAAAAATAGAAAAAAATTCATTTAATCGGAAATTAGACGAACAATAATTAGAAGGATCAGAAAAAGTCACACATATTCTCCAGGTATTTAATTTCATTTGAATTTTATTAATCACTTCAAACGTTGTATGTACATTGAATCGTTAGTACATTAATACACACCATATCATAATACAGTTTTTTATGTGTTAACAATTGATGCAAAAATTGATGTCAAATAAATGCATAAATTACATAAACGATGTTAACGATTGCATAAATGTGATGCTAAATGAATGTTATACATAGGGAATAAAATTTGTGTTGTGTAATTAATGGCAGAATATCTTCCGAAATCTTGACATTTTTCCTGGTCTTATGTTAACTGTCATGAGAATAGTAAGGTCACATAGACTACCAAAGGAATAAGATCGGTTGGGAATTTCATTGGAAGCCCAAATGATTTCAATGGTATCTGGTTGAGACAATGGTACACTACGTTGCAGATAGTGCCATTTGTCCGTGTCATTATTTGCAATAAGATGGCAGAATATCATTGGACTAATTTACATCATGAATGGAAAAACCAATCAAGACGAAGATATCTCGAACTCCGTAAATGTCAATTGGACAATCGACAAATTTCAAACTGTCTTTTAAAGTCCATCTTAAAAACTGACATCCAATCCCGCAGCTATAAAGTAAAAAAATCTTTAAAAATAAAACAAAAGCAGTTAGGTATCCGGTTATATATAGGTGTCCTAGAAAATGGTGAAACATCGAACTACAATTGGTCAAACGCTACAAAAAAAAAAAAATGGCTGACTCTCGATCTATTTCCAGCTGCAGCATCGAAGATCAACTGGATTTTTTTACTTTTCGCCTCCTGGGTAGCTCACCGTTCGAGTCAAGGTCCTGGCCGTTTATCCGGGCGCCACTGAGTTCAGCTATCTTCTGCAATTGCTCCGAAACGAGCCTCAAGTGCTTCTCGATTTCGCTCGGCAGCTGCTTGAGTGCCAAAAGCTGACTCTGCACGCTCTCGAGCTGCTTCTCCAAACTGAGCTCTTCGGTGACTAGGGCCTTAATCTTCTTTTTGTCGAACTTTATCAGTGGCTCCGTCCTTTGGCTCATTACGGTCTGTTCCTCCGACCGAATCGAGCAACGGTCCTCGTCCTCGTCCTCGGGTTCCTCCACTCGCACTTCTGATTGTTCCCCGTTATCAAGCTGATCACTGGTCTCGTGCTCTCGTTCGCAAACTTCTTCCAACTCTACGACTTCCGCCTTGGATTCAGGTCGGGATTCGGCTGGTTCTGGTGTGGCGGCAACGTGGGGCTCCGGCGTCGCCGATGGCGTGTTTTTCTATATTTAGTCAAATCAAAAAGAGGTTATCGGTGGATTTTTCGAACACAGGGTGGCTCGATGAGTGTCGATTAGGCTTTCAGGCGCGAGCGAGAATTCGTTTGATACTGCACTCGAGGTTACTTATTGCATCGTTTCGATCGGTTAAAGGGTTTGATTTAAAAGGCTGTAAACATTCCTCTATTATTATGAATTTCACTTTGGTCGTCCACAATCTTAATTGTACTGAATGTTGTTTGGGTCTGGGTCATCGATATTTTATGAAATGTATACGATTTTAAAATTGTAAAAGGCAGCTTGTCATACTTCCTCAATATACGAGTCGGAATAAGTACAAGTGATATTCTATGTAAACGTAATTTATTAACAAAGTTGACAACAAGTGATTTTCGCAAGAATCGAGTGAATTTAGTGCAACGGATTAAAGTGAATATAATGGACAAAAGTAGCTATAATTAATACCAGTGACAACGATCGATAAATCTGACTGCAATTGACATCATTGACAAACATATATTAAATTTCTCAATAATAAGTATGATTAACAATTACAACTATTAACGAAAATTACAAGACCACTTTCAATATCTAGAAATGTCGACAATTAATAAAAGTCATTGACGAAAGTGACTGCAATTGACGTCATTGACAATTGTGACCTATGGCAAATGACTGAAGTTGTCGGCAGTAAATACGATTGACAACGATAATAATTGATAAAAACGACGAGATTATTTTTAAAATTACTACATTTAACAAAAGTCAGTCCAATTGACAAAAATGTAAAGATCAATTAATTTAGTATAGAAATGAAGTCAATTGACAAAAGTTATTGACTAATAAAGTGCCTGCAATTGACATGATTGACAATTAGTAAAATCGACAAATATGTCAATTATGAAAAGTGACCAGAATTACATCATTTTCAATTAATAAAAGTGGCTCGATTATTTTTAAAATTATTATAATTAACAAAAGGGAGAGTTCAATTGACATCGTTGACAATTGTAATACATGTAGCAAATGATTAAGACTGTTGCATGAGTAAATAAAATTGACAATGACAGCAATTGACAATAATGACAAATAATTGACCTAACAATTTAATAATGAAAAGTATGGCGACAATTAATAAAAGTCATGGTTTAAGGTGACTGCAATCTCATTATTGACAATGACAGCAATTAATAACAATTAATAGCATTGTTATAAAAGTGGCGATTAATTAAAAAATTACTATAATTAACAAAATTGAGCTCAATTGACAAAAATAACAATTAATAGAAGTGATGACAATTAATAAAAATCATTAAGAAAAGTGATCGCAATTAACAAAGTATATTACAAATAATTAACAGAATTGACAATGTGCCAACTGTTATGTCAATTGACGCAACTGTAATAAATAAATAAAAGTAGCATAATCAATAAAAATAATCACAATATACAATAAAAGTAAACAATTTATAAAAAATGTATACGAGTAGCAACGACAAAAAAAAGAAATAAATGTAGCAACTATTATTATAATATGACATAACCGTCAAGAAATTATTTCAAAAAGTGGCATACGTGATAAAAGTCGAAAATAAATATTGCAATTGTATTAACGATTCATACAAATTTCAACAATTTGTAGAAACGACAAAACTGCACGAAAAGTCGGAAAAATTTTCATTGAATTGAAACTGTGACCAAAGTGACCGTGCAAATTGATAAAAGTAACAAAAGTGATAAAGGGATAAAGGTATGACAATTAGTTCTAAAATTAAAAAACATTAAATAATGTGACAAAAAGTGACAAAAAGTCATGTGATGATGAACAAGTGTAAAATCGAAAATGCAGCAAAACTGACTATGATTGATAATTGTTATAAAAGTGACGAAATAATAGTTAACAATCATTGCTAAATTATACAACAAATTTAATAACGTGACAAAAAGCAACAGAAAAGTTACAAAAGTTGTCCGAAATTGACAAGGAAGATTAAGATAATCAAAATTTTCATAATTGAACACGTGACATTACAATTGTCCACAATTGACAAATTGATAAAAATTAATTTTTTTTTTCAACTAAGCGAACAAATTTTTTTAATAAATTTTGATGCGAAAAATCGATCAATCGAAACTTGTTATGAGGGAGTCAAGAACCACATCATGTAAGAACATTTTAAAGTTTTAAAAATCAGAACCCTTTAACCGAGTGCAAACTTTTTCCATTTACTAAAAAAATTAAATTAAATTAAATTTTGAAAAATTGCCCTGCAGTTGAATTCGTACATTTTTACTGATGACGCACTAATTAAATTGTTCAATCAATATAGGAAAAATCTAATTTCAAAAATCAACAATTTTGTTACCGAGTATTTTAAAATGAAACTTCAATATTCCTGAAATTACATCAACACTCATCGCGTACAACATAACGAGAGCTAGAATTTTCTCGAGTCCAAATGAGTTCTTAATAACTACAATATTTTAACCAGTTTCGGTTAAAATGAAAGCGTACCGCATAGTTCATTTCGGTAAGAGGGGAAGTGTCGCAGTATGTGCGTTTTATTATTATTTCTGATCTACCCTGGCTCGGCTTGTGATATATATGGAGCCAGTAATTCCGACAAATCACGTTAGAGGCATGCACGATGATTGATAAATGTTTACGCTTTCGTAATCTTGCTCGAGTTCTTATCGCAGATTCGCGTACTTCTCGTTGATGCGTGCACTGACGAAATTTCAAATTTTAAGAAGTGACGAGTTTTTCAATGCAATTTAATGATTGTATATGTATCGAATGTCAGGACTAATGAAACAAAGGCAAAGGATATAGATTTCACTTCTTTTATCGGATGCTTTGACAAATTACGGAACAACTATTTTTATATTCGAATATAGCAGAAGGATTTTTTTTTTTTACATATTTGGAAATTACTATTGTTCAATTTTTAATTTTTTGCTTTTTTAATTATGTAAATCTTTTCAAAAGTTGTCAATGAAAGTTAATTTATTCGGATAAAGAGTATTTGATGAATTGTAAAATTGATCAATTATAAATTGATAATTTGTAAAACTTATAAAAATGAGAAGTTTTGGATTTAATAAAAAATTGATGAAACTGTGCATTTATGCATTATCAATAAATTATATAAAGTTGGTATAAATTGGCAAAAAAAAATATTACAATAGTTCAATGGAATTATTAATTTATTTAATTGCATATAATTAAACAATTTTTTATTAATTTGTCACAATTATATTAAATATTTATTTATTTATTTATTTATTTATTTATTTATTTATTTATTTATTTATTTATTTATTTATTTATTTATTTATTTGAATTTTTTTAATCATAACAATCACAAAACTTACAAAATTTTGCGAAATATATTATCTCGATGCTTTTCGAGTTGCTGATTACAAATCCCTCAATAATAATCGATCAATTAGGAACAAAGATTACAGAATCTTATTAAATAAGATCGAACTATTTGTCATAGTCTCTTGCAACGTCATTCGACATTTCTTCGACGAAACTTGAAAATTCGTTCAGTGCGCGTCATTTGTGAGCAAAGTCAACCAAGACTGATGCGACATTATACTTTTTTTTTCAACCAACTATACCGTTATTCTGACTGCAATCTATATACTTACGATGCAAATCATGCAATTCTATCTATTAGAAAATAATGAAGACTACTTGAATGCGTTTGATGATCCACGAAGAGACTGTGATCTAAACAAAATCGTCAATTACATCGCAAGAAATTATGAAAATGATGCACAGTAGATAATCGAAGCTTACACGCTCTAGCGTCTTTCGTATGATTGAATCGGTATATAAAAAAAAAAGTCTCGAAAATAATTCGAACGAATCCATTTTTCAAGACGCGCAAAAAAAATCTATGCATTTTGGATCTTTGCAGCCCGTTCGACTTTCCATTTAAATAAATGTGATAAAATTGGCAATCCTAGACTTTGATTTATTGAAATCAACATCGGCAAAACTCATCCTTTAAACTACACCATCGCTGATTTCTAACAGACGCCATAAGTTCAGATCGATAAATTTGTTGTAGATCAAAAACGCAAGCATCGAGGCGCAAGGTATTATCGCGAATGTCGCAGTTTTCGCTACGTTTCCATCGACAATACCGAAAATATTATCGAAAATAACCGACGGGAACACGGAAAGACGACGTCCCTCCCCGTAAGGTCCGGCCTCGTCCCCGTTGGGAATCCCCGATTTCTCCGCCGTATTTTCTCCTTGGCAGACATCCGTGGTCGAATCGTCCGGAACGGACGACGATTCGTCAACTTTACGACGTTTGGATGAGAAAAAACCGGACAAAATTTTCTCCACGTATCGACCGCGCGGCCGAAAGTTTGGTGTTTTCCGACGCTTGAATTTGAAGGGTTGAAAAGCACGGGTGACGCAACGCTCGAAATATCGACCACGTGTCTTCGAGCATTTCTTTTTGGGGACTTGGAATCGTTCGGTGTTATCAACGACATCAAGGTTTTTGTCATTTTGAGGCTTGGCAACGTCTGCAGAGGACGTTTTAACTTCGGCGTAATGGCCGTTACTCCGGAGACGGCCGCAAGTGCAATAAAGTATTGGGTTTCTCAGACTGTCCTCGGAATCAAGTCCTTTGTTGTTAACGTAAGTGGAGTCGTTAAAGTCGTTTTGATTGTTTGGATTCTCGCGTTGGAGCCCGCTGTCATCAGCGACATCTGAATCGAAAGTACTACTAGATTCCATAATGTATCGGTCGTAACAGTTCTTACGTCGCCATCGAATTATCTTTTTCGAAACGAACCGTTCTTCAGTCTCACCACTGTCAGACATCGAGTCGAATGTTTCATCGGAGGCTTTGGCTTCCGACATACGTTCATTGCGGCTGCCGCGCGACCGTCGCTTTTTCGTTTTGGAAAAAACTGGATCCTCTTTTGCCAATTCGTCACTACCACTCGAATTCGTACAGGAATAGTCATTATTATTTTCAATGTCGTCATTGAGGAGGTGATCTTTACGGACACCGTCGGGAAGATTGTTTACCTCGGAGCGCGTTTCCGGTGTCCTTATGCTTCCTGGTTCTAGAAGGCCTTGGGCGATCAGTCTTTCGGTGACGCCCTTCCTCGGTTGCTTCTTTATTACAACTTTGTAGGGCTCCGCTTCCGGTTCGGCTGTTTCCGGTTCCTTGGACCGCGGCATCGGCACCGGTCGTTCCGGCTTCTGGAGGAACGTGGAACGCAACACTCGCTTCACTTCGGCAACTTGAGGTGGCTCGGCGATCACTTCGTTTTGGAGCTCTTGGAGGACCTTGGATTCCTTGAGCAGAGGTATGCGCGGCCGCAATTTTTTGAAGTTCACTCTGGGAAATGGTTGAAAATGGTTTGGAATTCAATATACGACGAGATTCCCGAAAACTGGTTAAATCGATAAGAAGAATCGACTTACCCTAAAACACCCTTATCCGACAAAAGTTCCTCCTCCTCGAGTATCAATTGTGCAATTTCTTCATCGGTCAAGTTTTTGTTCGCCACGATCTCACTGTTTTCATCCCGCGGCTTTTCAGGAATTTCTTCCGTAATTTCGACTTCTTCCAGGACCTCCTCGTAGTCCTGCTGCAAATCTTCGCTACCGAGTGACTGGTAATCGGTAGATGGGAAGTCACATGGTGGGAAATCGCACGATGGGAATTCCATTGGTGTGAAGTCCATCGGCGGAAATTCTATCGGTTTAAATTCAATGGGTGAAATCTGAAAACGCTCCTTTTCCTCCAAGGGGTTACCTTTTCCCAGCAAGATATCCTCGACCTAAAATTTGGTTATAATTTCACTCTTTTTAATACTTTCAACGTGTAAAATGAATGTGGATGATGCATGTAACAAAATCCTGCTAAGAATATAGAAGATTGTTTTCAAATAAAAAATCGCGTGTTTGGATTGGAGTCGATATTTCCATGGTTAAAACGTGAAGTTGCGAACAATCGGAAAGTTCGAACCTTAGTTTTTCGTCAACAGTTAAGAGACAAATGTCATAAGTGAATAAAATGGCTACTAATGACAATAATTGTGAAAAATTAACAAAAAATATGTAAACTTTGTTAAAAAATTACGAAAATTTTGGAAAATTTCAGCGGAAAGATGGGCAAAAATTGTTAAAAACTTAATGAAAATCAGAAAAATGAATAAAATATATATAAAACTTTTGCAAATAAATGATCATACTTGTGAAATAAATTTACAAAAAATAACAAAACTGCTAAATCAGTACCAAAAATCATGAAAAAATCAAAAAGATTAATAAAAACCGATAAACACAAAAAAAATTTGTAATGAACACGTAAAAATCACAAAAATTGAAAATCACAAAAATAACAAAAGTTATGGAAAATTTAATAAAAAGTACACCAAATTGAATCAGTTCTGAAGACGTCATAAAAAATTGAGAAAGATTGTGAAAAAACTGACGAAGATGGAAAAAATTAGAAAAATAAATAGAAATCCGAAAAATGAATAAAAAATGTATAAAAGTTGTGAAAAAATTTACAAAAATAAAAAAGTTGGAACATAGATTTACAAAAAATGTTCAAAAATTGACGAAAATTACAAAAACTGAGATGACCAAAAATCTGAAATAAATACCCAAAAAAATAATGAAAATTGTGAAAAATTTGAAAAAAAAACAACAAAAATTGTGAAAAAAATCAATGAAAAATGTGTAAAAACTATGCAAAAATTCAATTCGTTTCGTTACATATGTAGAAAAGATTTTTATTTATATTATTACTTTACTTGACTATTATTTCGATGTTTCGAAAGGTATTTACAGATAATCCAGTAACATTTAAAAATATGTTAAAATTACGTCTTACTCGTGTACAACATATATATATAAAATTAAAAAATTATCATATTTTCTATGTACTACCATAACGCCTTTACGCATATATACAATATTTGGACTTACAGGAAGCATATAAGAAGCTGTATTTTCCTCATCGATTTCTTCTTGGCCTGGGACCGGCACTCCATCTCTAAATCAGTAAAATTTTTTATATCTTTACATTATATAACATAACTATTTTTGTACATATACAAATGTCAAACTTTGTGGCTTTATTTAAATTATGTTCAATAAATATTGTTGTCTTTTCTTCCTGACACCCATACGGTATAAACTGGACACCTTATATAAAGTGTTCTGGAAGTGTTCCGAAAGTGTTTTGTACGCTTAACGAATGATCGGTGTGAAATTCAAGTGTGATTTTAGTACATTCGTGCGTCCAAGAGATGTTCGGCTAACCGTCATTTATCGAGTGTGAATTAAATGTTCATTTATACTTATATAATAATAAACCTGGTAAAAATTGACTTAAGCGTGACTTAAGCGTGACTTGATAAAACAAGAAGTGTCTTGCACGCCTTACGTGCATTTACTGGACAGTTTTTAAGGTGTAAAATGACGTTTTACACGTACCAGTTCGTAAAATTTTTATTTTACGGAAATCGTGTCATTATATTATTTCCAAGCATCTTACTTATTCTTTAACCATAATTTGTATTATTGTTTATTTGCATTTACGTAATATTTAATTTAATGGGGTATATATTGTATATTGTATTAAATTTGAATAAAATGTAATGAAAATATTATATTTTATTAATTATTTCCTAACAAACAGGAAGATGTAAAACTCCATTTTACGCACGTGTTACGAAAAATATCTATCCTATAAGAAATTCATGACCAATTCCAGTGTTCATCAGTAATACATATTTTTTCAACAGTGTTTCCAAACTTTTGGCCTGCGCTGTATGTGTGTATAATGTATATGTGAAAACAATATATTTACTTATATTATACAATACAATCATAAAAGTAGGCGTTTACAAAGTCGTCAACGGCGCGTCATTCACATTCTGTAAGCAAAAATAAACCGACGATGGCAAAACATCAGCAAGAGGGACAAGAGCGAACATTGTGACCAGTATATAGCAGTGATAAATGCCGTTAACAAAATCGACGATTATATACACGTGTCCAATTCTGGGCCAGCTATTTTTATTACCACGACATTGCTACATTATGTTCATCAGTGATGTGCTTTTGCGTCCTCGGCGATCTTTTATAATCCATTGATCTCTTTTTCGATTTCGGCGTGTTTTTCTATTTCTCGTTTGCGCAATATCCGCATAATGGAATAGAAGAGAAAAACGATACAGATACTGAAATAAAGTTGTTGACGGTTGCCGGACGACTTTATATTTATAGATGAAACATCAAGCTTTTCCAGTATCGTAAACGTTCCATTAATATTATACTGAATTACATAGTAAATCGTGATATGACTTTAAAAGTTTAACAATAAATCGTATACATTATAAATCCTCACTACAGAAAAATAATCTGTATAGTATGTACAAAAAAAAATATGCAAATGACATATGATTATATAGTGATGAATGTTAATAATGTCGGATGATGTCGTGTGATGTAGCACGTATATACATTGCTGATACATGATGGCACATACATTGATGATAATGATGGTGATGTTCGATGTCGTTGTATGATAACCGATAATCTTTATCATTATCCAACATCATCATCCGTAATTACCATCCAACATCGTAATATGTCATAAGTATCCGACATCGTCATCATCATCATTTCCATCCGACATCATCGTACAACATCATCATCCAACGTCATCATCCGGTATCATCGGCATCGGAACATTTTCTAATACTCCCTATCCGTATTCGTGAATGGCGATTGAACAACGACATCAAAAATTAACTTTTTTGTCTCTGATTCACAATCCGTCACAATTCTTTTCTTATCTGTATACTTTCCGACATATTGGATCGGCCATTTTGAATTTTGAATAAAATACGACTCCTCGCTTAAAATCGAGATAAATCCTCGCAGTTTTCAGTCCTTACGATAAATCAAAATGAAGTGAAATCCAAACACATCCAATCACCGCTTTCTGCCCGCCATCTTGAATTTTCGAAAAAAAAAACATTTTTCTCTTTTTTTCTTTAACTAAAGTAATTTTCGAACTGTACTTTACGTATATATACCGCGGATAAGTGAGGATCGACAACGAATGCTTTCGTCGACAATTGATTTGCCCAGCAATTATATGGACGATTAATTGTTATTGCTCCATGCGTATTAATTAAATTGTAAGCAAACAACCTATATTACCTTTTAACTCGAAGAGTGAAGTTGTTCCCAGCGAGAAGCATTGCCTCGTGGGCCTCGGCGTGTGTCAAGTCGCTTATCGGCTGATCGTTCAATCTCACGATCTCATCGCAGGCTTGCAAACCCATGCATTCTGCCAGACTTCCTTCTGATACCTGAAAATCGTTTTGTCATACAACATTTCACGCCTTAATTGCTGACGTAACGCTACATCACGGGAATTTCGCACTATTATTTACATATTTTTTTTATCAACATTTTTAAACGTACATTATTCAACACAGTTGAACTCTCTAGATCAATCTCTTGGAGTGAAAATGAATGAAATATCGCTTCATTTTATTCAAATATATTTTGCGAACTGTCGTAGCTCTATATAAGCTTTTTGAAAATTCACTCTAAACGAGTGACATTGACTTGGTCACTCCAAGCAGAGGGACGAAGCGATTCATTTAATTTTTATTTGAATTTATAAGTGGAAACATCGTGCATCTTTCATCGTGTCGCTCTTGAAGAGCGATATTTCACTCTTTCTGGAGTGAAAAATCTTCGATTTACTCTAAAAAGATTGCATGCGGAGTGACATACGATCTAAAGAGATCGTAAGAAAATTCGCCGAGAAATTTCGAAAGAACGTTGACTCCAGATGTAAATTTAAAATGTGAAGTGAAAATTCACTCCAAAAAGAAGAATATGTCACTCTAACCGATGTGAGAATTACTTAAAATTAAACATGTTCGTTTTCTCATTTATAGAAAACCACATTTTAAACCTAAATTTACTTTATAAAATATATCTCTCTAAATTTCTTAAAGTGAAATTTCACTCGACAATGAGTGAACATTGAGGCACTCTTGAAAGAGGGAATTTTCACTCGTTAAGAGTGGCATTTGACTCATTCTGATGGAGTTGAAATTCTCCGACCAACTTCCAAATAGAGTGAAATCTCTCTTCAGCAAGTGTGAAACCTTTCTAAATTTCATGGAGTGAAATATTTCACCCTTAAAGAGTGAAAATTGAGCTACTCTTCAAAAGTGTGAATTTTCATACTTTTTGGAGTGAAATGTCACTCTTAAAGACTGAAAATTCACTCCATTAGTAGAGTAGCTCAATTATCACTCTTATTTATGGAGTGAAATGTCACTCCAGTAAATTTAGAGAGTACTCTTCGGATCATTTTGAAAAGAGTGAAATTTCTCACTCTCTAGATGTCGAATCGGAAATTTTAAATTTTGAAAATACCTCTTCTCGTTTGTGAACTGAAATTGATTAAAAAACTTTTATTATTAATTTTAAAAAGCTTTTAAATACATAAATAACAATGTTACCCCCTATATTTCCTTATTGTTTTTAATAAATTTACAAAACTGCACAAATTCTGTATTGTATATCAATCATATACGTGTAGTACAGTTAGAATGTTGGTTTGTCCATGTCGAACGATTTAGAACAATTCGAAAATGTCAACCTATATATAGTATCATTCGTACACTCTTGAAGTCGGATTTTCAAAATTCAAAATGACCGATCCAATATATCGAATTCCGCTCCAATATGGAACGGACAAATGTTTTAAATAATCATTTTCCGAAATTTTCAACTTTTCGTTGAAAAAGAAACTGTCGCTGAACTGCGTCTGTCAGTGAACGTTGGAGATGGTCCAAACATACTAATAGATGTTTTGCGTGCTTTGATATCTCACATCGATCGAACGAGTGTCGCGAAAAAACTCGATGCCTCATTGACGGATGTCAAGGTTTTCATAATCCGCTTCTTCATGACAAACGTGAATTAAATCGGGAAAACACCCAATCTTTTCGTCAAGCTCAAAACCATTTAAAAATTAAACCATATTTCAGGAAATCGAAATATTGAAAAATCTAATGCGTCGCGCAAATGCCAAATTCAACACAAAATTTCAAATTCAAATAATGAAAAACAAATTGAAAAACGTTCGAATATAACGATTTAAATATCGAATGTATTATTAAAAATAATCCCTGTCACTCTTATCGGTTCTTTGTCAAAATTCGATACCTTTGCGCTTCTCGATGAAGGTTCGACTGTTACCTTAATAAATGCGGAAGTAGCAAGTTAAACTCTTTTTATCTGGAATCGGAGCACAAGATTCTTTGAGAGATCTCTGTAGAGAGCGAAAGAGTTACGATTCGCTAGATAAAATATTACATGAATTCGTTCAGGAATATTTTAAAATAGATGCTTTAGGGATTTCAAATAAGGAAGAAATATCGCCAAAAGAAAAATGAGCTCGGGAAATTTTCGAATCAACAACGCGAATGACAGGTAAATCATGGGAGACTGGGCTTTTGTGGTGCAATGATTACGTTCAATTTCCTAAAAGTAGATCCAATGCGCTGAATCGTTTAAGAGGTGCTGAAAGAAAATTAGACCGAGATCCGAGTTATGCAGAAATGTACTATAAAGAAATGTCGCGATTTTTTGAAAATGGGTACGCTGAAAAAGTTGACAAAGTTAACCTTAATGAAAAATGAGTTTGGTATCTACCTCGCTTTGGTGTAGTTAACCCAAATAAACCAGGAAAAATAAGACTAGTATTATTTGATGCAGCCGCAAAATCCGGAGGTATAAGCTTGAACGATCGTTTATTAGCTGGACCAGATCTTTTACAGTCTCTTTTAGGAATTTCAATGCGTTTTCAATGCGTGGCGGGGGAAAGATATGTCGAAATCTCCTACAGAATATAGAATGAAAACTCTATTATTTGTAAAAAACAAAAACGCAGAATCCCTAATATCTTATCACATCCGAATATTGCAAATAAGATAGTTAGGCAGTTCTATATGGATGATCTTTTAGACAGTTATGATTGTGTAGAAGAGGCTATCGAAACAGTCGTTACGATAAGAAAAGTACAAAAGTACATGTTAATTCGGATTTCCACCTTTCGTTTCCCATCGTGTATCCGAAATAAACGAATTGACCTCTCCTACCGAATGGAAATGGATACCATCAGATTTAAATGTCGCGGATTACGCTACGAAAAACTTTTCTTTCAACTCCACAAAGTTTGATAAATGGTTGTCAGGAGTTTTTACAAAAAGATAAAGCCTTATTGTTATACGATTTTAACGATCTTTACGAGTCAAAGGTCAAGTAAATGATTTAACACATTGTTATCATTTACTATTATTTATTTAATATTGCGACGTTTCTAGTTTTACAATTAGATCGAGTTATAAGTAACTGTTCATCGTCAGACGTTTTATTTCGTCACTCTCAGACTCAAGCACGTACAATCAGAATGTTACCCACGAGAAATTTCCGCGCTAAAATCTGGTAATGAAATACCTAAGAATATCCCAATTAACTCTTCAGTTCTAATAAAGGAAACTCGTTTGCAATCATATATATAAAATTATCGGCGTAGATAAAATTATCTAAAACGAAGCTTAAAAAGTTTTGCGGCTTATCATTTTCTGATTAAGTAAAGTGCAATTATTATTCCTCGGAATGTGCGGCACGTTATATCATATAACTATATTCGCCGTGAATTTATAGATTTATGATAAATCACACTGGCTAAAGGTGCATGACGCGAACTTCGCATATAAATATGTCATGGTGAATTTTAGAGCCGGTCAAGCCTTTCGTAATAAACGAGATACTTATCGAATAACCACGTTTCCTAGCCGTCAGGTTGCAATGATCGATTGATCGAAAATATATCGATACGAATAATGGCACAATCAGATCCAGTTTCGTATAAGAATAATTTCATAGTCAGATATAGTAAATGACAAAAAAAAAAGAAAAAAAAACATTCCATATGTTATTGGGAAATAAAGTTCATACAAAGTCTGCCAGGGGGACATTTTTAGGTCGATTAACATTTGTTGTTTGCGTGAAATGGATTGTCCTAATATATTCTATATATCATAAGATCGCATCCTTATTGCACGTAAAGAGTAGAGTGAAACTGAAATACAATTAAAATCTACAGGGTGTCTCAGACATCGTGTGCAATAATTCGTATACGTCTCGAGTTACAGGATTTTAAAGAATGTTTAACAACGCTTCACCTTTCTTGCCTGCGATTGGCGGGAATACCGGAAGCTCTATATATTGATTGGTCGATTTTAAATTCTATAAATATTGCACGGGAATTCACGAACCTATATACAAAACATGGCTTTAATATAAAAATTAAATATATATATTTACCCTAGTGACCATCAGCGGCTGAGGAAAATCGCTGCCACCCACCAGTCGAAAGCCCCATGGCGTGTTGTCGAATTTCGTAAACTTGATGTCAATAAGCGCCATGGTGCTCTACTACATCCAACAAAGGCACGTCGATATATATCTTAATAATTCGCATGCACTCTCGTATCCATGGTTGATAAAGTTCTTCAGAAGTGAACTTCCTTTCTTCAATCGGCGAGTGTCCCTTTTTCACACGCGAATTAAAATAAAAAATCCACTAATTGATTACGCGCTGAACAATCGACGAAGTTTTACAATAATAGACAAATTGATTTTTCCAACAAAAAATAAAAAAGATGAAAATACACGTTACGCAATTGCAGTTTCCGGGAAGAAATCGCGAGTTCGGCGCGCGCCATTTTTTTTTTGTATACTTGGACTTTATTTTTGACAGCGTAATCGAGTATTGGATTGCGTTGCAACGGAGAATTTTCGTCTTCGGTCCGATTCGAAGAAGTGCAATCCTAATTTGTCCTACCAACGCGGAAGACTTCTTTGTTGTTCTCGCGATGGCACCCGAATGTTTTCAGCTTAACCGATGATGCGGAACGATGCGAAAAACTATTTCAACCTATTGTTGCTTAAATATGATTAAAAGTGAAGAAATCATACGATTATGTTTGTACATATATATATATACTTCAATTACGTAATATGTGTTCACTTTTCAATTTGTCTTCGTGTTTTACTGAGGGATGAATATTCTTTATAGGTTATGTTTTACTCCATCATATGCTTTTTTTTTTTATTCATTAACGCTAAACAATTCTGCATTCGAAATCGTCATTATTCTCCATTATTCTCGTAGAATTCCATCCACGGAAATGAGCAAACATAACCTCAAAATTTGTGAAACTTGAATTTCAGTAGGATTCAAGATTTCTTTATTCATTCCGAGAAATGTGTGAAATTGAAAGTCGAATGAAAAGTGAAAATTTGCATTCGAACTCATTTGTTAGGTTATGTTATCTTCTATTTTTTGCATTTTTTCTGTCACCCTGCGGCAGAAATCAGAATGTACGCGAAATGTAACAAAAGGTATCATTAAAATGTAACCAAAATGTATCAAAAAAGTTAATTAAATGTACGGGGGACGTACAACAAGAGTGTTTTGGAACCCTTTAAGCTTAAAAGAGTGTACGAAGAATGTACGTATAGCTTCAGTGATGATATTTGGCACCTGGAGAACATAACCTACTAAAGCAGTTGTTTGGCCAGAGCAATAACGACTTTCCGAGGATACTTATATACTTTGAAAATGCTTTAAAGTAGATGATGCACTTTTGTACAATTGATGCGTGTAATAAGAGGAAGTCGCAATCACTACAATGACAGTGACTGCGTTTCAATAATTTATCCTCTAATTTATTCAAGCACCACAATAACAATTGTAAGAAAATTTAATGAAATTCAATTTAAAGAAATTATAAATACTTTTTCTCATCACGTTCCGCACCTTACACGAGTATATTACGACGACGTTCAATGAAACGAGTGATAGTATGAACGAAAAAATGTCTACTAATGAGTGACGACTAATTAAAAATAAAGAAATAAAGAAATATATAAACGAACAACCAAGGGTAATGGTGTTATTAAACGGTGCTCACTGCAATTGGCGGCGACGGCTCACCAAACGGGACGGAATAAAGTACTGATCCCCGTTCGAAATTCGCAGATCGATTTTCAGGCTGGCACTTATGGTCGATGCACACTTCAGGCACAAAAAACGGTGTCACGATAAGCTCTGCCAAAGACAATCGATGTACCCTCGCCACAAATACCCACCCACCCCGCCGCGACAGGCTCCGGTCTATTTGTTGATCGATCTATTTAGATCGAGCCTCGATCTCTTTATTCTTCTTCGACTTTGCCGGCGTGAACGATGCTGCGTCGATGATTTCCTTGTCGGTCATTTTCAAGCCCTTCTTCTCATGTACACCGTGGTATTTTAATTCATCAGGACGTCCTTAAAAAAAAAAATGACGACAAATAGTTGTCTGTTTCCAATATTTTCTACATCTCGCGTCTAAAGAAAAAAACTACATTTTTCAATTCTGTATAGGTCTTCTCTTTTTCCAAATCGAAATAATTCGTCTTGCCACATGCCTCACGAATTCTTGCATCCATTGCACGTGAAGATCCATGGCCATCACGTTTCACAAGAGGGAAAATGATCATTCGAAATACATCTCGTTTCTGCATCTTGTACGTTTCATCAGGACTAATACAATCTTTTCCATTACATCATTTATACATTTATAGTATAATGTGTCGAAGGAAGCTGAAAAAACTTTTAATATTACATCGCTCATTTTGTGATGTTAAAATGTATGAATGAATGGATGAATGAACCCTAGTAGAAAATGACGCCATTTTCTGCCCTCTATATGTTAAAAGTAATGGAGTCCAGAAATAATGGCAATAAACTGGTCTTATTATTCTACTAGGGAATAAATGAATGAATGAACGAATGGATGAATGAATATAGTGTGAATTAATTATACGAATCTGTTTTTTTGGTAGCATATATGACATAATATGGGGATCTAAGCAAAATGAAAAAACAAATTCTCATATGTAAAAAATAGGTACCTTGCCAAAAACATTGGCTTTTCGAAGTTCTAAGTCTGCTATACATAATGATGCTGAATTTTGACAACTTTGAACTTGAATCTGCTAATTGTGTGTATGTACAATTTCTTGTTTTCTCTGAACGAAGAACTTCCCCTATAAAACGACAGAGAAGAATCAACACGTTGTTAATTTAACGTTATAACAGTTTCAATGTTTTTGTATGGCAAAACAAAACTATACTTCAACCAGAAAGTGAAACCATCTTATATATATATATATATGTATTCACCATCTTGAATTTAGTTATTATTGAAATCCGATCTCAAATTCGTGATAAGCAACCCCCAAAAACTCCCATATATCATCACATTTGTTACAAATTTGTTGATTTTCGAAAATCTGGTATATTGGATCCGCCTTTTTTAATTTTGCAAATCTACCCTCGAATTCGTAATCAGCGACCCTAAAAACTCCAAAGTAACATATTACATAGCATATATATCACCACTTCTTCATCTCAAATCAAATAATGAAAAAGATTCTTTTAGTAGACGAATTTCCCAGAGTCTCAACGTTCCTTTTCTTTTCTCCCTTTTCAAAATTTGAATTGTTTGTAACGCTGTATGGTCAAAAGGGCGATTTTTATTAGAAAATATTCTGCCATTTTGTAAACCGTTGCGATCTGGTATTTTATATGAGAAACACGCGTTTAAAGTTTTATTCGTCTTGAAAAAAAATGTTCTCTTTATTCAACTTACACAGAATTGTCGATGCCAGCTCCATAAAGCAAAATGCCTGCTGTAAAATACCTTACCGAAATATGTATATTAAATATTGTGCTTTTAGCACCAAGGGCGTAAATTCAACGCCCGTCATGCAAACAATATTTTTGTCATACACGCATAAAAACTTGCTTTTGCGTGGTTGTTTTGTGTATTACGTAAAGGAGGTATTTTATGCACTCGTGTGCGTAACCTTCATACTCGTCGAAAAACACATACTTTACGCACTAGTTGTACAATGTACTATTTTCGTCTTTTTTGGCATAAAATTGCCACACATATATCAGATTCGCGCAATTATTATCGATTTTCTAATAAATCGCGAATTCTCTCAAATTTCCTTTATTTCCAGTTGTTCGCACCTTTGCATATTTTTATGGTTCTAATATATTTATATTATTAACTATCTTGCATTATTCGAGTTCATCATACTCTGGTAAAAATCAAAAACTCCTCCTTATATGTCACGATTTATTACTGTAATTGCATATGATTAGATTAAGTTTTCTCGCACGCGATTATATATAAAAGAATTAATTTTCGAATTTTCGGGGTTCATGTTAATAACCCTTTAATGCGCAAAACGACGACTTTGTGCATGCATTTTCAAAACTATCAACTTTACGAAAAAAAATGTATAGAATTAAAAGTGCTTAAAGTTACCCAAGGAACACGTATGAATGTTTTCGTAATTTTTGGACCACTTTTGGAATTTCGGAATGGGAACATATTTTGAAAAATTCACACGTACTCCTTGTATAATTTTAAGAACTTTTTGTTCAACAACATTTTTCTGAAAAGTCAGTCCTTATATCAACTAAAAAAATCAGATATTTTTTTGAGTCTTTTTTATTTGAAAAATTTGTTCGTTGATAAGGACTGACTTTACAAAAAAATGTTGTTGAACAAAAAGTTCTTAAAATTATAGAAGGAGTATATGTGAATTTTTTCAGAATTTTTTGAGACATTATTGAATTTTTCAAAATATGGTCCCATTCCAAAATTCCAAAAGTGGTCCAAAAAATTATGAAAAAATTCATACCTATTCCTTGAGTAATTTTAAGCACTTTTAATTCTATACATTTTTTTTCGTAAAGTTGATAGTTTTGGAGTAAAAAATTCATGAACATTTTTATGGCTCCACGGTACACAACCGCCATTTTGGAAAAATCAGAGCAAAAAAATCTGCTATTCCCGCCATTTTGGAAAAATCAGAGCAAAAAAATCTGCTATTCATGGTTTTAGAAGGTTTAAACATCGGGACCACGATTCCTGATGTCATTATGATTAAATAATTACGGGCAAAAAATAAAAATTCGACTTTGAAAAAAAATCACGTTGAAAAATCACATTTTTTTGTTTTGAATTGCAAAATTAACATTGTTATTGAAGTTTTTTTGAAAAACCATTGCCAAATTCTGAAAGAGCACCCTAAAAAACCCCCGGTGTAGGATTTTGAAGAAAAAAAATTGTTTTATATAGTATCCTTGAAAATACAAACAAGTGCAAATGATTAAAAATTATTGAAACACCTGTTCAAAATTTAGGCTCTGGTATTGTAATTGTACACGGTACATGATAACTTTAAAAAAATACCATAGTGAAATCGGTTGATAATTGAACGAGAAATTTTGGAAATAAAAAGAAATTGTTCGCCAAATTTTCTTTTTCTTTATTTCCAATATTTCTCATTCAATTTTCAGCCAATGTCACTCCTATTTTTTTTCAGAATCGTATTTATATTGCGTATACAATTGCAGTACAAGAGTCCAAATTTGGCAAAAACGTTTCAATATAGTTTTAAATTTGCACTTGTTTACTTTCCAGGTTAGGTCGGTAAATGGTCTACTTCATAGCATCCTATATGTGTATTTTGTGAAATATACACACGCGTACGTAAGAATCTGTAAAATTTGATTTATTATATAATCCTATAAATCTTAAATCTACTCTTTTATAATATAGTACCAGATAATTTAAAGTGGCTCCAATTAATGTTACATATTATTTAAGTGTTAAAATGGGTTTTCCTTTATGTACATTTCGACACTCACCCGGTATACATAGATATTATATATAGATGTATGTGTAAAAGTTACAGTATATACATTTTGTCTCTTTTGTCTATACATATTACAATATACATACCTATATGTTTATAATTATGTCCAATAAACCCATAAACCCTATAATAAAGGTCATCATTGTTTATCTCAAATCATCACATTTTCGTATTGTATTTAGAATTTAACGAATACAATTAGGCACCATCTATATGTCGGTGTTTTAACGGTTTAATACAGGTTTAATATTACGCATATTACGCACTCTTAATTTACATACATATGTATATACTTGACCGACGCATGCGCTCGTTGTAATTTGCAAATACACAAATGAAAAATCCCTGGACTTTTGCCGACTTCCCCCAGAATTTTTCGTTTCCCTCTCTCGCTTCGAATTACAAGCGAACTGCGGAAATTCCGAATTTAAGCAGTTCCCGTTTCATTGTACATATTTATTACAGTTGATTTCAAACAATCGTCTGTATTGGAATACGATAGAGGTAAGTCTATATTTCTGTTATGAACCCGTCCGCGAATCTAACCTATATCGCGATATAATTCCATCCGATAGCCTAGTTCCAGCCGTTTAATTGCGATTCAAATACATATACATACATATACATATTCTAATCTTCGCACGAGACGAGAAACCACTTATCCTTGGCACACATGCACACGCATGACCCGGTTCATTAAATCAGTTACATAATATTCCTCGTGAACATTGGTGAACATCATTCCACGAGCTAAACCCATTTCGAGACCATTTGAGACCATTTTGTTTCCGCAGAATTCCATTCAAATTGCCGTTCCTGACAGTTAAATCGTAAAAGTCGAATTCATTTCATTCAATTGCGTGTCAACATATGCCTATACAGTTCAAATTGTTCACTAATATCAGTTTTGTATTTATTTAGCATCATGGTAGCCCACACAGTTCTTCTTGATTTCACCGTCTCTGGCAATATGATCGCAGATGTTGAGAAGCGATCTATCTTGAAGTCAAGTATTGCCAATGTCCTGAAAGAACACTTCATCGGATTGAAACCATTAACAGAGTCTAACATTGACGACAGTTTGCTTATTTTGTACACTGGACCAAGAGGTAGCCTTATTACAGTCCGTGGATATTGCGAGGGATTGGTTACTGTAAACATTGAATATTACAAACGCGATGATGAGGAGGCATTGCTATCGTTTGAGGTAATTATTATACAAGCTCCAAAAACTTATTTAACTCCTTGTTTGGTGATCTAAGAATTTTAAAGATATAGTTTTTCCAGATCTTTAATATACTTTATACGATCAGTTGAATCAAGGGTTAAAAAAAAGACGTAAAGAGTGGAAAAAATTTAATTTAGACAGCAGATTACATTTGTTGAAACGATAGCGAGTAGTAATTTGTAGCTTAACAATTAGAACATGGGATAACAGACGGAATAATTGTAGCAGTGGCGGTACTTGGAAGCTGACGTTGCCCTGGCTTTGAACAGCCAGCGCAGTAAGCGTTTGCCACCTGTAAGGCGGGGAACCAAATATGATCTCTACCTGACGCTCTCAGGTAGAACCCGCTTTGCCTCGACTGAATTTTTTGATATACTTTTATTTGTTCATAATCACCATTCACTGTTAGAGAATCTTTATAAAATCCATTTTTAGAATACTAATTACTATTGTTATCGTTACTACTGTTATTATTATTATTATTACAAATATATTAACTCTCAAATACAGGACTAGTATACATTACTATATTTTTATATTTGAATTTGAAAATTAGTTTGAATACGTTCGAGAACCTGATAATTATAATTACATATTTAAAGAGAAAGTAATGTAAACCTGTTACCAACATTTCTTATTTAATCGAAAATTGTAAATTTAAATACTATCTTCATTTTCTTATAATTTTAAAATGATTCTAGAGACTCAAATTTGCCACAAGAAAAAAATCAACAAAATTGGATCTAAATTGAATATTTCTTTATAGACTTATTTAATAATTTTCTATTTTAATTATCATCTAATTGTGTTGGATCTTTTTGTGAAAATATTTAATGTCTAAGATCACTGATTTTCACAAAATTTTTGCAAAGTTTTTGTCGTTACGGACAGATGAAGATATTCTATATTGTAATTTTCAAAATAATAAATTCATTTAAAAATCTTTTAATTTTTGGGCATGCGATATTTAATTGTTTGTATCATTTGAGAGTTAAACTAGAATTTAGTAATTTGAGGTACGTCGCTTGTTTAAGAATGCTGAATTAGACCATATCCTAGCACCTTGTTATATTACAACTCTTTATTGTCCTATAATTGTCCTAGCACTCATCTTATTGATTCTATCTTCTTGAGAACAGCGTAGTGCACGCAGCACTCAATCTTTTTTCTTTTTTTTAATGACATACAATGGTGCCCAATCTGTCATAGAGTTCAATCATTTATTTGTAAAGTTTAATGAAATACCGATTTACTTTTGAACTCGGCGTGGTTACTCGACGTGTACCGCGATAACCCAGAACAGCTGAAAGAACGCGCCGTGTTTTATTGTTGACCGTTAACATATTTCATGCACAAGATTTTTCAATGAGCGACAGAAACTTGTTTAATTAGATATAGTAAATTTCTTCTATTAATTTATTGGTTCGCTTGATGGCTATGATAGTCGACCAGAGACTTGGAGACGGCGTTACAGGCAGCGGCAACAGCCAATCGGTCGCACACGCTTACTCCCATAAAACGCGGCGGCCCGTTTGAGAGATACTTTCCTACCGCTGGTGAGTTTTATTAATATTATGTTTCCAGTGGGACGATAACGTCTAACAAAACTAAAAATAACTATTTGCGGAAGTATTGCACGTAGATAAACCTGTTAAATCCATGAACATAACTCGAACGTACAATACACTTGGCGAGATAAAAGCCATTTTTTGTTATGAATACATATCATAATTTGTCTGCAATTCTGTCGCTACTTGTCTTTCAAGGAAAAATGATATATGACAAACTTGGTAGCGAGAAGCGATAACGTCGTTTAACGTTCGATTAATTGCTCTTAACGCAGCTCCGTTAAATGTCGGGAAAGGTGGATGGTATAACGTATTACGTTGCTGCCTCGTATGCGCATAACAGTTAAGGCCTTTTAGTTTCTTAAAATTGTTTTAACTTTTATTGTTCCTATTTTTGTGAATTGCTGTCAATATGCAGTATGCTTGTTTATCATATATGCATGAATAAAGTAGCAGACGATGCCTTTCGACAGTCATCGGGAACACTTGGAACGTTTACAAAATTTGGTTGGCTTGATGAAATCCTTTCATATAATAATCTCAATAAAATTACATCGTTTGATAGTATTCCATACTGTATTTCGTGTACAGGTTGTCAATGGTGGATCAAAACATCGGGAAAATACTTTATTTGTAAATAAGTGTTTTTCATTAATGGATTTCACTTTACAAAATTGCATGTATACGAGCAATTTTTATTATACAACAATTTGCCTATTTTATGTTTGCTCGCAATATTTGCAATGTTTTAATTAATAAATTATGCATTTTGTCCTATTAAACTGACATAATTTATGTAAAGCAAAGTCCGCCGTAGTATTCATTGTTTTATGGTGTTTTTCCTTATGTTCAGATCTAACACTGATCCAACATATTTGACTAAATTCTCAGAAATTAAGACATTTAAAAAACTTAAGAACACAAATCAAAGAAATATTGTGTTAGGATGAAGTGTAACGCTTTTGTTTGTTATACGTATTACATAACATACTACTTTTGTCTATTATCGTTTTACCTATTCATATGTATCGACACTCAAATATTTTAATTCATTTCCATTTTGATAGTTCTAATTATAAACTTGAATTGCTAAAATGTAGAGATAAGATATATGTATTTGTTAAAAGGTAATAATGGTAATGGATAAAACAGAAACGTCGAAATAAGAATAATATATATATATATCATTTATATCTCATCATATTATTGTCCAGACAAGCTAACCTGTTTGTTATTGCTGTACACATTTACTCTATTTTCAAAACACTTGACTCAGGATTCATTTTCATTGTGGCCTTGCAGAGTGACCTTCATTGTTACCTTGAAATAGATTTCCCCAATGTCTCATAGCATGAAGTAAATTATTAGATGTTAAAATATACCACCTTACAAATTTACATTTATTATTCATGATAATATGTTATTATGTCAAGATGAAAGGCTGCTGGAATATGACATCGACAAGCTGGTCTTCGAAGAACGCTCACCGTACCAAAAAGTACAAATCGTCCATTCAAAATCGCTCGGCAATATGTTAGTCCTTGACGAGTTACAAAGTAAATATCTTATTCGACCGTTATTCAAACTCGCTAATTTTCTGCAAAACACAGAATTTTAAAAATAATTTTAAAACATGAATAACTATAAACGAATGAATATTCTTTTAGATATGTCCGAAGCCGATCTTATTTATACGGAAACGCTAATGCAGCGTGGTAAAGAATCTTATGCTGGTAAAGAAATCGTTATTTTGGGAGGTGGCGATGGTGGACTGTTGTGGGAATTGCTGAAAGAAAAGCCGAAGCACGTGACTATGCTTGAAGTTTGTAAATTTATTATTATAATAATGATAAGATTGATAAGATACGAACAAAATAAAGCAATTAATTTTAATGAAAATATAAAAGAAAGATATATTTCTAAAATGTATTCCTTTTTTTTTTATTTGCTTTTAGATTGATGATGTAGTCATGAAAGCTTGTAGCAAATACATGAGAAGTGTTTGCGGAGATTGTTTGGATAAAATGAAGGCGGACAATTATGAAGTGAGTGTCAAATTTTAATAACTATTATCGCAATTGTGATCATAATCATAATGTAACGCATGTAATTTGTTATTATCTGCAGTAATCAGGTTATGAAGTCAATTGATGTCATTGTAATGTTCTTTCCATAAATATTTCAGATCATAGTCGGCGACTGCGTTGAAGCGTTAAAGCATATGATCGAAGAGGGCAGACAATTTGATTACGTCTTCGGTGACCTAACGGATATCCCAATCAGCACTTCCACGCAAGATGACGCCTGGGATTTTATCAAACTAATTCTAAATTCATCAGTCAAGGTGCTGAAGCCCACAGGGAAATACATGACACATGTAAGAAAACCACAATTGCATTTTTTCATCACTCCTTGATTATTATTAGTTATTTTGGTTGAGCACGTACCATCGAGTAATTTTGTCAATTATACTATGCAAGTGACTATGAAATGTACAATTCAAGAGAAATTAATTTGATTATATGTATATAATTTTTCAGGGTAACGGAGCATCTTGCCCAGAATCTTTACAAATGTACGAAGATGTACTGTCGCAGTTGTCTGTATCGGTCAAGTTCACCAAAGATCGCGCCTTTATTCCATCTTTCTTTGAAGACTGGGTATTTTATCAAGTCTCGCTTAAATGATGGATTCCAGAAGAGCAGAATGCATTAAGAATCATTGCGGGACTCAATCACGGCACGCCACCCTCGTTATGACCCGAGCTACACTTTAGCTTTAGAATAATGTAACTAATTGATCGATGAGTCTCTCTTTGAGCAAGTCGATGCTCTATCTGAAGTAATTGATACTTCCAATAGTCGTAAAAAATCACTCGATACTGCTTGTAAATATACATACAAACGACCATAAGCAAAGTATTATCGACAACGATAATGATCGAATGAGAAGTTGGTAAAAGTTTATAAACATTGAAGAACTCGACGAATAAGGGTGCAAAACGTTATTCGCGCTCGATGAGATGAACGTACGGATGTTTTTTCAGACTAAATAATCAGAACCTGTTCTTTAAACCTAATATTAAAAGAAGAAAAAAAAATTCAAATTCACTTTAAGATATCGCTGTAACAGATTTTCATGACATGTAATGTTTATAAATAAGAAAGGAGGTGCTATTAGAAATCTGTTAGAGCGTTTCCGTAAAGTATAAGTAGTAACTTTTCTATATTATAAAAGGCGGTTAGAGTGAAATGTCACTTACTGTCCAATTATTCTAACTGCCAAGTTCGAGACGTGTCACGTTTCACCTTGATGCGAACAGTTCGTGGGGATGCTTCAGTACCAAAGAAATTGACGCGTGCTTTTTCATCAGTTAGTTTCTTAATGTCTTTTAAACTTCGTTATACGAGTAGATAGAGAAATAAAGATAACGAAACGGAATTGATCAAGTGCGAAAAAGTGTCGTGCTGCGAAACGATTTGTTGATTTTCTAGTTGCACAACGATACGTCCTCCAAATGGCATTTCCATTTTCAAGTATTGTTTTTTATATGTTAAGCTTAAGTTAGCCCCACCGGATAGACCGCCCGAAGAAAAACACGATTCGGACGTGGACGGCGATCGTACCCGATGTATCATACACTTTTCTTCGTCGCTCGTGCCGAACGTGCAGAATAGAATTCTGGCACCATTCGCGTGTAGCTTATAGGAGTTAAGAAAGAAAAAAAAAAAGAAGATGAGAATGTAGGGCCAATGATTTTACCGGCTGTCATGTAATAGCGAACTGCGTTTACTTCCATTGTTACCGTTGAATCACTATGTTATTTTTATAAAGTGCTACCTTCAAACAGTACAAATTGTCATGCATATGATTTTCGCCTCTTGTCGTTCAACGTAAATTTGTACAGAATGTGCTGAAAACAGTGTGTAACAATTGTGCGATGTCCATTGTACTATCGACGAAGAGAAATTAAACGATATATTTCGATCGACAGCTTGGTGTTTTTATTCGATCCAGTCTTATATAATAAGAGGTTAAGTACAATTCATAAATATTACCTGGCTATATTTAACTATAATAAATAAATAATGCAAGAACGACGTTAAAATCAGACTTGATTCGCCATCCACAAAAGTGGATTTTTGGCCCCTTACTCAAACCCAAATTCAGAAATTGCTTGAAAGAAACTAATCGGACAAATTCCTCGCTTGCGATTTCTTTAATCGGACTTGTGTAATGATTTATAGAGGACATCCAGTCTTCGCGCAGTTTTGAATGCACGGCAGTCTGCTCCTTGTACCGATGCTGTTCCCAAACGCTTTAAGGAATATGGACCAAGTGGAAAAGTAATGGAATGTGACAGAAGCGGCTGATTTCGAATGCAAGGAAAGGAGTTCGACTGCTTTCTAAGTTTCCACGGGAAATTCGCTGTAGAGACGAGTGTTTGGTATCTCTGAAAACTGACCGATCTCGTGGATGGAAGGTTCGGTTTCGGTTTCGGCCAAAATCTGCTGCAACCATTGTTTGAGAGGATGCTCATTGGCGTCCGGATTTTTGGTCACCGGGACTCTGGTGTAATCGGTCGGACTTCCACTGTCGTCGGTTTTGACCTCGACATAGGCACTGACGACGGAACAGCATTCGGCGTTGTCAAATATAACCGGTGGTTCCTCGGAGGAGGTCGGGAAGCAGTTCGACGGCGGCTCGTCGCTATCGCTGGACGAATCGTCCGTTGAGTCGGAACCCTCGGGATTTGCATCTTCGACTTCGGAGCTCGACTCGGACGATTCGGAAAGGGCATTGTTCGATGAGGCTTCGCCGATAGAAGTTTCGGCCTTAATTCTGATTTCATTACGGCAGTCTAAGTTCTCATGTTTTAAAGATTTGTTAAAGCTGACGTGGTCGCGATCAGCTTCCTGGTACTCGACGACTTTGTAAGGCTCGGTGTCATTAACTGCGATGCATTTATTCGACAGCTCAATCTTTCCAAAGCGCGAAATTTGCTCCTTCAGCTGCTGTTCGTCGTTGGTGTTCACGACAATGGGCAAGAGTTCGATGTTGGACTGTACCAAGGACAGTTGCTGCCTGTGCACAGCCTCGACTTGACGTAGGAGCTGCTTTTCTCGAGTCTGCAGGATCTCCACGAGGCGAGCAAAACATTGCTTGATTTCTTCCTGAACCTGAGTCAAAGATAAAATTCCATTATTACACCGGTAAAAAGATATTTAGTAAATATATAGTTTTTAAACAATTAGACATTTCTTTTTTAAATATTATTTTTATACGTGGATATGATAATTGATTCGTTGTACTATAAAAACTTCAAATAATTTATAAACAAACACACATTATAGAATACCTGTTCTCTATTAAAGTTTTCGCTAATTGCAGGAAATTCTTTTCGGTTCCTATCTGTGCGATTTTTCAAATATATACAGCTTTCTTAAAATATTAAAGAAATATGTAATATATGTATGTGTGTATTTGCAATATATGAGTTATGTCAAACAATTAAAACGTATAGAATTAATTGTTAAACCTAAATGCTATAATTCAAGTATATGTATATATCTATTCTCAGGTTTTCGTTGTTCCTTTATTATTTTATTAAAATTGTCAAACTAAAATCTTTTAAAAATCTCGGGCTTCCCCGAGCAGTCAATCGCAAACTGACAGCGTGCGCAGAACGATGCGCGAAAACCGTCAATGACAGTTAATGAGACTGTCAGACTGCACTGGTATGGTTCACAGTTCAGTTCCGAATTCAGAGTTTGAGATCTGTCTATTGTTGACAATGTTGTCATCAAATGACATTTGACAAATGTTGTCAAACAAGCAGCAGTATATAACCTAATGGAATGAAAACAAAGTCCGTTTTTGAAAAAACCCGTTTTTGATTGCACGAGAGATAAATCTTAATTCTATTTCGGCCTTCCCGTCAACCGAGTTCATGAGTTCATGTAGGGATCTGGTTTATATTTAAACGCATATATATATATATATATATATGTATATATATATTTTTTTGTTATTTAAAGTAAACAGTTACTGACAATTGATACTTACAACGATAATGTCATTAATTAATAACATTATTAATTTATCAGTCAATGACAGTATTGTTTGTTTATTTAGACATAGGTCAGTTTTACTTTCTTCTTATATACCATTACGCATGCATTTGTTTATTTATTACTTCGACCCGCACCGGAGGTAGGCACGAAGTATTGAATTTGGTACGCTTTGAGTTTCGGAGTTTCATACTTTCAGAATTTTTTATAAGAAAAGTACACATCCGAATTTAAGTTTCAATTGCTCATTTTGTTAGTTAGTTCTATGGTAAAATGGAGGGGGGGTGAACAAAAAACGTTGATAAACTTTAAACTTCCATATCTTTCTGAATTTAGTGACAAAAAAAATTGCGAGCGAAGCGAAGCGCCAGGTGGCGGAGCCCCCGGTGGGGTTGGCGGCCGAAGGCCGCAGGGGCGAAGCCCCTAGTTTCTATTTATTTTTGTTATTTATTTTTTTTTTAAATTTTATTGATTTTTGTAGAACGTACAATGTTATGTCCTAAGCCTAAACCGTACTTGTTGATTAAAGTATTACAAATAAGCTTGATGCATATAAGAAAACTAGAACAGAATCGTGATTTTCTTATCTTAACTTTTGCCAGATAAAGAGATATACATAAACATACCTTGATAACATTATTAGCGATTATTCCCACACATATGTGTGCGCAAAAAATTTAAATTAGAAATTCAGAGCTTTATCAAATACACAGGGCCAACAAAAATAATTGAAAATTAACTTTTATCATACTACAGTTTTTATAAAATATAACATCCTTTATTGCATTAACATTTTTTTTTTTTACTTATAGCTATCGCTCCTACAATCCAGAATGAACGATTGGACCCACCTATAACAGTGTACATGGAAGAAGCAATAGACAGTAAAGAGGATATCTTAATTGATGAGCATGGTATGTACCCGAAGTAAAAAAGACTATATTAAAAAAGTCCTATTTAAAAAGTTTAAAATATTACTTTTGATACGATAGCATAATTAAAAATAAAATAATTTATAAATAAATGTAAATTCTGTTGCAGAAATGTCCAGCTCACAAACAGAGCCCCTGAAAAGGAAAGAAAATCCCACTGATCAATGCAGGATTGCTGAGGATCATAACTATGAATGTTCCAATAAAGGGTGGAAACAAAAATATTTCGAAATGAAGAAGAAATACAACTCTTTGTTGGAACCATGAGAGAACTCTGCAAGAAGGATAAAGCCTCAAATTCAATACTGACCAGTCTTAATTCTGTGATTCAAAAGGGTTGTTTCTGTTTCATGCAGGACGAAATCAAGAGGAGCATTCTAATGTTTAAATAGTACATAGACAAATCTGAGATTCAACGTCGCCTTATCAGAACCTCTACAGTATTAAATACCTAACTATAGGTTCTCGTCTTATGCAGTTGTAGGCCAACCTTAAGTGACGTAACCCTCGTGTGGGTTTTACAGTAATATTATCTACAGCACAAACGAGTTTATATTCTCATGTCGACAATTAATAGTTACCGAAGAATATAAGAATATAAGATTTTTTGTAAATATTTTAAAATGATCCTGTTCTTAAAGTTCAAAGTCTGATAGCTTTAATTACTTAATAAGTTTTAGTTTAGTAAGTTAAATGACATTAACTTCTTAAAATTATTGTATTACTTCGATATCAATATTACTTAACACTTTTTATAAATATTATTAATGATTCTAAAGTAGAAGTGATATCGACATAAGATTAGTGTATGTTAAATTATTAAAACATTTATTGAAAATAAACAATTTTCAATTCTAAATTGTACATAATCATTGAAAACATTTCACTATCTACTTGGGATGTAAGTCACGGATTGACCTTGATGTTTGAAACATTACTTTTTTGTTTTTTAACGTTACAATTCTATAGGAACACTGTTCCTTGCTTCATTTCATCATAAGTATACTTCTTTGATAAGAATTTTTAAATCTTCTTTTTTAAAAACTCTTTCTGCCGCGGGATATTATGTCTAGGAAATATGTCTAGAAACAATATTCATATATTCCATAATAAAACCTTCCCGAATTTTTGATTGAAAATGAATTCACTTAATGCGTATATGAATTCATTTCAATTCGTATTTTTAATATTCAATACGTTTTCGTTTACTGGGTGTGATATCTGCTATTTTAACGGTAAGAAATGACCATTTTCATGTTGAATAAAGGTATGAATCTTGTATTGGTATGTTATACACTGATAAATGATGACATATAAGTAATAATGACGATTCAATGCCATGAACATGATTTGGAGTAAAATAGCTCAATTATGTACAATTAGTTATCTTTCATTGATTACCTGAAACTATGATTTTTACCTCATCGAATTCACTCCATAAGTACCGATTAATATTTTAAAATGAACACTTGAAATCAAAATATATCGGGAAATTGACGGAACTTGACAAAATTTAAATAACTCACTTGATCTGACGTCTCCTCAAGCTGCTTCTTTTTGTCAGCAATCAGCTTGACTCGCGCCAGATTTTCATTGCAGTTTTCCGTCTTTTCATCCTTGTCTATCATATTAAATGAGTGTCGAGCAATAATCCGTTTTCAGTGATGTTTCACAGAAGAAGGATTCTCGAAGACTCGTCCCGCGTCCGCCCGAATCAGCAGGTAGGTACCGAGGTACCGAGTACCGTTTTAAAGTAATCAGCGCATTGCGTGCCTCGTTTTATAAAAAAACCGGTCTGTTACTCCTCCCTGATCTCTTTCGAAGATGTTTAAGATATCGGATGTCAACCAGTGTGCGAAAGGAGACACTTTAAAACCCTTTGTGTATAATCTTTTCAACGTCCAAACGGTCCAAACCACCCCTTTAACTCCGGATTTCCAGAGGGTTCGCCACGGGTTCCAAGAACACAAAAGAAGATGAGTAACTCGCTATATACTTTTGTATAATACTACTGTAATACCATGACTGTAACGAAAATACAAGTCGTTTCGGCTTTCGCCGCTGGGGGTGCTGGGATCCTTTTTCTGCAACTTTGTTCGATTCGAACGCAGTTTTCAAAGTTTTTCAATGTCAATATTTATGAATTTACGTTCGTGTATTACAGCTATCTATATAGGGTTGTATTACATGGGGGCCATGTGGCATATATGGTTGCATCCATGATACAAATATAAAGGTATAGCAATGCGCATCATGGGGGCGGAGCCAATTTCGACCGACCAATAAAAAATGCCTGATTTTGTTCGACCAAAATAGCATTTTCTACTGATTTCG